>VSMD01131155.1:0-162248 GCA_008750895.1 Mirza zaza | reverse complement strand
CCGCGCCACGGGGCCACCTTCACCCCTTCCTCGCCACGGGGCCACCTTCACCCCTCACCCCTTCCTTGCCACGGGGCCACCTTCACCCCTCACCCCTTCCTCACAACAGGGCACCCACCTTCACCCCTCACCCCTTCCTCGCCACAGGGCCACCTTCACCCCTTACCCCTTACTCACCACAGGGCACCTGTCTTCACCCCTCACCCCTCCCTCACTACAGGGCACCCACCTTCACCCCTCACCCCTTCCTCACCATGGGGCACCCACCTTCACCCCTCACCTTTTACTCACCACGGGGCACCCACCTTCACCCCTCACCCTTTCATCACCATGGGGCACCCACCTTCACCCCCCACCCCTCCTCACTACAGGGCACCATCTTCATCCATACATGACGCTCCTGGACCCCCAGCCAAGTCAGCCAGACGTGGCCAGATGCCCCTCCCCTTTCCAGCCATGTCCACCTAGCCCAGGTGCCCGCAGCACCGACGGACCATCAGATGGATGTTCTAGATCTGGGGGTGTGTTGGGGAGAGGAGGAGGGAGCCCCTCGATTTGCATCCAAGCTGTTGGGAGCGTAGCGGAGCCCGGGACCCTGTCTGTGGTGGAAGGCGGTTCCCAAACCCAGTGATGTTCGCAGGCATCGGAAGGGGCTTGTGAAACGCGTGGTCTCCTGGCTGCGCTGGGCGACGGCCTCCATGGGTGCGGGTGAGTCATGCGCGTCTCTGCAGTGCCCCCCCGGGGGTGCGTTTCCAGGAGCTTCCTGGAAAAGTACAAAGCCATTACTTACAGGGCAGCGCGAATCGGCTTTCTTTGACATTGTTTGTTGCTCGGGCTGCTGCTGCTGCTGCATACATTTCTGAAAACGCCTCCGGTGGGTGACATTTATCAAATCAAGTGCTTTTTAGTTTTATTCCCCAAATGCATAGACAATTCTCTTTGTAGATAATGCTGCCAGCCTGGGGGGTCTGCAGCCGGATGATCTGATTGGAGGGGCCGTGCCGTCTCCCCGCAGCACGGGTCGGCAGGAGGGCTGGGGAATTCGCGTGGTGTGAAAGCGCATCCGGCCCACCCCCTTGCCCTTCCCGGGCAGTGAGGTGGTCAGGGGGAGCGGCTGGAGGGGCCTGGCCCTGCTGGTCCTGTGCACAGAGGCTATGAAGACATCCAGGCTACCTCTTGCCTTCCTGCAGCCTGTCCCCGTGCCCTGGGCTCCGTGGGTTGGCCCGGCTGGGGGAGTCAGAATGCATGGGCAGCAGCTGTCCTGGCCCAAAGTGCTGGCCTTCTCAGCCCCAGGGGCTCCGCCTCGGGCCAGCCACCGGCCTGCCCACAGCCAAGAGGAGAGGTCAGCCCCGTGACCCCACCCCGAATGCACCTTCCCTCTGCCACCTGTTTGAGGAAGAGCTGGCCACAGGCCAGCTTGCTGCCTTCCTGGGCTCCGGGCACATTCCCTAACGACACCACAATAATGCTGACTGTGCTCCCGCTGTGTGCCAAAGGCTTTAGGTGGCTGCTTCGTTTGCCCCTGCGAGGCAGATTTTGGCCTCCTCCCATTTTATGGGCAAGAATACGGAGTGTTTCCTTGTCCAAGGCCACCCGTCTGGTGCTGGGCAGAGCTGGGGCTCCATCTGTCCTCTGCCCCCAACTCGACCTTGACATTATGACGCTGGCTCTCCCTCTGTGCGCACAGGGGCTGCCCCCTGAGCTGGCCTTCTCTTGGGACCGACCCTGCCTCTGGGATGGAAGACATCAACTGTTGTTTTCTTTTCTTTTCTTTTTAAAGCCAAGGCTCAATGTGGTAGCATCATAATAGCTCACTGCAACCTTAAACACCTGAGCTCAAGTGATCCTCCTGCCTCAGCCTCCTGAGTAGCTGGGACTATGGGTGTATACTACCACACCTGGCTAATTTTTCTATTTTTTTGTAGAGATGGGGTCTCGCTTTTGCTCAGGCTGCTCTCCAACTCCTGAACTCAAGTGATCCTCCCACCTCAGCCTCCCAGAGTGCTAGGATTATAGGTATGAGCCACCTTGCCTGGCCAAAAATCAGCTTTTAACATTTTTTTATTAAAAAAATTGTTTTTAGACACAAGGTCTCACTTGGTCACCCAGGCTGGAGTGCAGTGGCATGATCATTGCTCACAGCAACCTCAAACTCTTGGGCTTAAGCAATCCTCTTGCCTCAGCCTCCTGAGTAGCTGGGACCACAGATGCGATTTTTAAATTTTTTGTAGAGATGGGATCTTGCTATGTTGCCCAGGCTGTCTCAACTCTTGGCCTCAAGCAATTCTCCCACCCTGACCTTCCAAAGTGCTTGGATTACATACAGGTGTGAGCCGCTATTCTCAGCTGGAGGAGATCACCTTGAGACTCAACCTGACTCCTGACCTTCAGGAAGTTGCTCCCTTTCCTCCCTGGGAGGGGCACAGAGAGGTCAAAATGGTCTCTAAGCGCCTCTGGCTCCCACTCGCAGCTGTGGGGTCTTCTAACACAGGAGGGCGGGTGGCCAGTCCTTTGGAGGAAGACGGCTCTTCCAGAGCAGCCGCCGAATGGCAGCAGCAACAGCTCTGGCCGTTTGGACGGTGCTGCGGGACTGGGAAGGCCTCACATGCCAGCTGCTCCTCACCTGTGCCCTTGGAGCCCACAGCAGGAACAGCGCACCTGAGTGACAAATAAGGCAAGGAAGGCCAGAGTGAGGGCCAAGCCCGCTGGCCCTGCCTGGAAAGGAGGGCTCTCTCCCGCCTCTGTGTGGATGCGGAAGAGCACTGTGGAGTCTTAGACGACTGAGGTCACCTAGCTCCACCCGTCTCTCTGTGAGTAAGAAACTAAGGCCCAGCGTGCGCTGTGACTTGCCTGGGGCTACGTGAAATTGGTGGGAGAGCCACCCAGGGGTTCTGCCGTCCCAGATGGGTCTCTGCTAGTCACGTGGATGTCTGCAGCTGGGTTGTCTCAGCGATGTCTCTCTGGCCTGGACACCCCCACTCCCATTTGTAGACCACCAGTTGGTGTTGATGCATGGCCTTGTCCACCCTGACATGCCGCCACCATGGGCTACATTGTCGGCTTCAGTTTTCCGGGGCAGCGCTTGTCCCTTTCACCTGTTCGTCCTGAGTTCGTCCTGAGCCCGAGGGGCCTGGTGTCTGGTTTCATGGGGGCGTGTGCTGTGGACTTGCAGGGGAGGCTGGAGATGGGCCAGGCAGAACGAGCACCTGCTCCTGTGTGGGCCCAGCACCCAGGCTCAGGGGCTGGTCTCTCTATAGCCCACCCATGGGGGACAGTTCACCAGACGGGGGAGCTGGCTGATGGGACATCTTGGTCCCCAAAACGAGCTGTCCTCTTTGGCTGGTTCCTGTAAAGTGCCATGAAGTCTCCTGCACAGGCCAGCTCTGTGCAGGGTTACCAGGCGGCCCAGGCAGGGGGGTGCCTCCTCGGGGTCTCTTCCGGGGCCTGCCACGCTGGGGGCCTGGGGACATCATGCCCCCACAGGCTTCCTTCCCACCCCGCCCCCAAGTGCTCAGGCAGGGAGCTTTTCCCACATCTACTTCTCTTTCAAATGGGAGGGAAAAAATAGCAAAGAGTCCCAGAAGCTCTCAAAGGCTTCCGCAGGCTCCGGCAATCAGGAGGCTGAGCTGTGGGAAGTGGCTGGAGTGCTGAGCAGGTCACTCGGGGAAGCAAAGCCACAGGCAGAATTTTCCATTACGCCTCCCCCAGCACCAGGGTGTCCGGCGAGGCCGTCCCTGGGGGAGGCTCACGCCGACCTCTCTGAAGGGGCCCAGCATGAAGCACCCAGAGACCCGCCGTCTGTGGGCGTCCTTCGGGGCTCCCCTCCATTTTCTTCTCCTCCTGTGTGTCCTGCCGCTGCTGGGGGAGGCCGGGCCCCAGCCCACAGGCGGCTCAGGTGCAGGCCCTGCCGACCACGCCGGGGGAGAGGGGCCGGCACCCACGCCCAGGCCCGCCAGTCACTGGGCCCGCTGTGTGCCAGACGCCAGGACAGCGCGGGGGGCTTTAGAGGCCTCACACGGCCCGCACTGGAGGCTCCCTGGCTTTCTGGGGGGGTTAAAGGGAGGCAGAGCCCACCCTTGAGGACCGACCCCCACCAGCTGCCCTTGGCCTCCCCCTCTGCCCTGCCATAGCCTCATGGTGCGGGGGTCGCACAGCAGGAAAGGGTGAGGGGCTGGAGAGAGTGGGCTTCGCACTCCCACTGGCCCCAGGAGGAGCTGCCACGGGTAAGCTGAAGCTACGCGACCGCAGGTCTCCCTCTTCACCCAGGGCAGCATTCCCGTCCCTGTCCCCTGAGCTACCCTAGAGCTCCCAGCCTCCTCCTGCGTCCTAGTGACTAGACTCAGATCTGGAGGGAGGAGGCTCCGAGGAGGCACTGTTTGAGAAAAGCCCAGCCAGGGCCAGCACCCGAGGGTATAGATGCACCTGCCTGTAGATAGCTGAACCCCAACCCTCACCTGAGCCCTAACCCTGACCCTTCCTGTGGGCAGCTCGGCCCTTCTGCCCTGCCTGATGGTCCCTTGGGCCACCCGCTGAGGTCTCCAGGCCTGGCAGTATAAGCTCTCTCTTTAAGGCCTGCCTTGCCTCCCCGGGGTGCCCGGGAGCCTCCACCCCTGCAGGCCAGGGTGAGCCTGTGAGCCTTGCGCCCCAGCATGGGCTGAGCAGTGGCAACAAACCCCTGCAGGTGGGGGTCCTGCGCCACCTCCCTTCTTCCGTGTCGCCAATAGTTAAACACCCCAGCCCGGTGGCTGCAGTCGGCGTTATCCAGAGCCCGGACTTGGAGATTAATCATCGTTGGCAAACACTGCCAGCCCTCTGGCACCTGGCCAGGGCAGCCACTGTCTCCAGCACACGGGGGCAGCGGGGCCTGGCGGGGCTGCGGGCAGAGGCCACAGGGTGGGCACGGTCCACTCTGAGGGGAGAGGCCCAGAGCTCTGGTCTGCCGGCCTCAGCAGGCCACCCAGATAACGGTGCCTCGGAACGGGGCTGGGAGTGGGGTGAGGTCCACCCAGGGCCCAGAGCAACCACCCGAGGGCAGGGCTCATAGGCGGACACTGCATGGGGAGCCCAGGTTGTCAGTGAGGAATCAGCGGTGGGCCAGGATCGGCCACTTAGGAAACTGGTGCTCTCACACTCTCCGGTGACCATCGCTAAGCCCCGCCCCGCCCTGCCCCCTACATATCTGTATCCTTTCAAAGGGCCCCTTCTTTTTGGCCTAGGGTTTCTTATAAACCAGGTCAACCCAGGGCTCCTCTGTGTTTCTAATAAATACGGTCACGGGCAGCACCCACCGAGAGTGGTTTCCATCTGCCACGTGCCCTGGCCACCATGCACCAGCTACAGGTCTGGAGAAAAATAAAGGGGCGGCTGCGTCCCCCGTTATCGCATGGGGTTAGCACGGCTGGGGTGCGGTGCGTGCCCAATGCTGCCATGTGTGCACAGAGGACAGCCCCTTCCCTTTTTCACTCTTGCCGCCGAATCAAGGAACTGAGGTTCAGATGTTAGCTGAATCGTGGCCTGGTTATAAAGCCTCTCTCTGTGCCTCAGTTTACCCGACTGTAAGTGAGATGTTTGTGGCAGAGCCCATTAAGGCCTCTGGCAGCTCGGGGCCATGCCAGTGAATGCGGGGCCTCTCTGAAGGACACTGAGGCCAGCGCCTGCCAACCCAGTCCCATGCTGGGGGCTCGGAGCCATTGGCCTGCCGGGGGTAGCGGCCACTCTCAGCTCCACCCTAAGCCCAGGTGCCCTTTCCTCCGGGCCAGGGGACTACAATAGCCTGAAGCATCTTGTCCTTCTCTTCTGCAAAGGTGGGCACAGAGAAAGGAGGCTGCCCCGAGAAACTGCATTTGACCTTCGCTAAAATTAGGTTCCAAGTCCCCAGGGGCAATTGAAATGAGGATGAAATGAGAAAACAAATTGAGGGCATTGAAGGATGTTAAAAATATGTCTATATTAATGAAGGCAGTGAAAACGAGGACTCCCACAGCAGTAAAACATGTGTGTGGCTGTCTTATTTTAGTTGCAGAATCACGGAATGTGGGGGCAGGAAGGGCCTCAAGGAGCACCTGGTTCCTCCAGGTCCCTCGTCCTACAGCCAGGGAAACTGAGGCCCATGGAGGGCAGGGATGCCCAGGGCCTTTGCAGAGAGCAATACCGGGCCCGGCCAGTCAGCGGCCAACACTCTCCCTCCAGGAGCTTCCTCTGGTCCAGAAAGCCAACAAGCAAGGACAGCCCCCTCGGAGCCCAGGCCCCCCACCCCCCACCCCCCTGAAGGAACTGGGCTCCACGGGGGTGAGGCTGCTCAGGTCCCCACGGGCTGTCATGAGCTTATGGAAAGTGATGACTACAGTGTGCTTATCACAGTGCCTGGCATACAATAGGTGCCTAATAAACCTCGGTCATTATTTTCATTATTAATATTGATCAGTGGAGTGGAGTGACGTGAGAACACTGCAGGAAATTATTTCTGCTCTGCGGACTGAGCAGGAAGAGAGACGCCGGGGCTGGCCCAGCCGGGGAAGCCCCAAGCCCAGCTGAGCCAGCGGCGGGCAAGGCGGGGCCTCAGTGGGGGGTTCACATGGGTGTAGGGCAGCCCACCCCACCCCCACCCCGGCCTGGACAAGGCTGATGAGAGCGGGGCTGGGCTCCTGAGCCCTGAGGAGGCCCAGGAAGCGCTGGTCCCGCCAGCTCCCCTGGGTCCTCGCTGGCCCTGACATGTGAGCTGTGACTTGCAGAGTGGCCACAAGCAGAGATGCTGGCAAGATGATTGGCCCACGTGTCAATCCCACAAGCCTGGGTGGAGCCCGGCTGGATGTCGGGCACCAAAGGGGCAAAAGACTGGACACACCGGCCAGTCCCAGTTGGCGGAGAGAGCCGGGCTCACAGAGAGACAAAACCCAAGCCCCAGTGACGAGGAGTGGCGCTGTGCTCTGGCGTCCAGACAGGGAGGTTGCTCCGGGCATGGAGTGTCGAGGGTGGTGGCCTTGACCCGGGGTACTCTGTCCATAATATGTGACCCTGCTGGCAAACCCGTATGCGTTGGTAAAGTCTTGGGGGACTTGAGGCCCGTGTGCTATTTTCTTTCTAGAGAGGACGGTGGGACCACTATTGCGTGCTGGGCCCTTCTGTGTCCCAGCTGTGTCTGTGTGCATGGCGAGGTGCTTTGCAACACCATCTCCTCGGACCCTCACAGCAGTCCCCCACGAAGGAGGTGTTGGCACCATCCTACAGATGAAACAGAGACTCAGGGAGCTTTGCCCAAAGTGACACAGTTTTAATGAGAGAGCTGGGATTTGGACCAGCTCTGAGTCCAAAGGGCTTTCTCACCTGAGGCTGTCCTTCAATCTTGGAGCCTGGGCCTGGCTGGACAAGTCCCTAGAGGGCAATCGTGGAGACAGAACCTCTCAGAGTCAGCCCCCCTCCATCTAGCACAGCAGACCACCCTGACTCAATTTACCCACCCAGGGACCACACTACTGAGGATGCACAGAACAGCGGAAGGGAGCTTCAGGGCTGCAGGGCACGGCTGCCCTCTGGGAAGACGGCTATTGCCCATCTTTTTAGAGTACACTTTGACCGTCTGGCATCGGGGGGGGGGGGTGTCATCAAGCTGTTATTGCTCTATTAATACAGAGACCATCCCTTGGCCGGAGAGACCTGCAATTACGGCCTTTTAGACCATCCTCCGTCCCTGGGTAGTGAGTTCCCTGCTCACACCCCGGCCTCTGTTTCCTGGGTTCCCGGTCTCCTTTCTGTGGTTCCTTTTGCCGTTTTCCACCACTCTCCAACTGCCTTTAGACGTTTTTGTTGATTGTGAAGCAAAGCCTTGATGACCTGCCCCGTGCCAGGAGTGCAGGCTGTGGCTTATTGACCGAACCTGCAGTGTCACAGGAAGCCAGCTGGACTGGCCTGGGAGTCCGGAGACCTGCCAAGGCCTCCACCCACCTACTGTGTCCTGGATTTTTCTAGAAAAATGCTCTTCAGTCACCAATAGTAGGATCCTGTGATTAAATTTGACAACATTGGGCAAGCCTTTCTGGCCAAACACTTACTGTGGAAAACGTACAAACGTTTATTACGCACAAGCCCCATGCCAGGCACTGGCAGGCTTTGGAGAAACACGGATGAGTTAAACTATGTTATTGCCCTTGAGAAGCTCAGGATATGGTGATAAAAGAAATGTCCTAAGAGCCAGACCCTTTCAGTTGCCAATGGAAGAAATCTAGATCAAAAAGGAATGATTGTCTCTGGCTTGCACTATGGGGAGTCCAGGGGCTGGACCGAGACTTAAATTCTGTTTTCTGGGCTCTCGGTGTCTCCTCCCTCTCTCAGTTCTGCTGTCTCTGCTGCTCTCTCTGTTGGCTTCGTCGGCCCCTGCTTCAGACGTGCGCTAGACCTGCGGTCCCCAACCCCTGGACCTGTTACCAGTCCATGGCCTGTTAGGAAACGGTTCGTGCATCACCACCCGAGCTCCGCACCACACCCCCCATGACCTCCCCCCATCCCCAGTCCGTGGAAAAACTGTCTTCCATGAAACTGGCCCCTGGTGCCAAAGAGGTCGGGGACCGTTGCCAGGCTTAGAGGAGAAGCGGCTACTTCCAGCCTGAAGCCACGCCAAAGAGAAAAAGGACGCTCTCTGTCTTAGTTCCTTTCCTTTTGCTTATAACAGAATACCTGAAACTGGGTAACTTGTAAAGAAAAGGAATTTATTTCTTACAGCTATGGAGGCTGAGGAGTCCAAGGTTGAGGGCTACGTCTGGTGAGGGCCTTCCTGCTGGGGGGGACTCTCTGCAGGGTCCCATGGAGGTGCAGGTCTCACATGGCCAGGGGCTAAGCATGCAGGCGCAGGTCTCTCTTCCTCTTCCTATAAAGCCACCAGTCCCACCCCTTGATAACCCACGAATCCACTAACCGGTGAATGAATCAATCCATTCGGTGAGGGCAGAGCCCTCATGACCCACCTCTTAAAGGCCCCACCTCTCAATATTGCCATATTGGGAATTGAGTTTCGACATGAATTTTGGAGGGGACAAATGTTCAAGCCATATTGTACCAGTTAGCTTTTGCTCCTAGGCAAACCTGCACGAAATTCAGCATCTTAGGGACTGGCTGGGGACCGGCCAATCCAGGCTGGGCCCAGCTGGTTTGTCTCAATCTCTGCGTTCAGCCAGACTTCACTCCCCTCTGGGGTTCGGGTCCAGGCCTGCTCCCCACGTGTGCACTTTGGGACTCAGAACGAGGGGCAGTGGCTACCTGGGGGAAGCACAGAGACAGTTCGGAGAGTGAGATGTTGAGGCCAGAACTAGGACAGTGAGAATGCAGACAGGGAGTCAATCAAGAGACATTTGTCACTTCAAACGTTCAAGACTTTGGTTCTGCATAGGGGAGATGAGAGAAGAAAGAGTCCCGATGATACCCAGGTGTACTAGATAAGGTAGTGTTAGCTACTGTAATGGCTGACCTTGGAGCATCTCAGTAGCACAACACAATAAAAGCATATTTCTTGCTCATGCAGAAGTTTGGGTGTCCCAGGTGGGGCAGCTCTCCCAGGCAGCTATCTTCCAAGCAGTGACTCAGGGACCCAGGCTTCTTCCATCTTGTGGTGCTATCCTATTCAACACCTGGCTCCCCAGGATTACCCTGGAGGCTGTCTCCCTTCTAGCCCACTGAAGGAAAAAGGGGCATGGAGGAAACGGAGGAGAAGGTTTATATGGGGCAGGCTTAGAAGGGTAGTAAATCTCTTCTGCCTAAATACCTGGGGCTCCATCTTGGTCTCAGGGCCACTCCTAACTGCAAGGGAGCCTGGGAAATGTAGTCCCCACCATGTGTCCGAGAAGAAGAGGAAATGGCTTTGGTAGTCAGCTTGCAGCCTGTGCCACACCAGGTTCTTGGTTTGGAGAACCAACACAGAGACTGAAAAACGACGAAGAGTGTGGAGGTGCTGAGTTCCATGAATCTCATCAGAGACGACCAGAGGAATGTCCGAGTGAATATTCAAGTGGATGCAGGAGGAGGCTTCGAGGCTACCGAGGTGCATGGAGCAGAGGTCAAACCCCTGGGGAAGACCCTTATCAGGGCCCCGGACAGAGGAAGGGAGCTCACACTGGAGCCTGAGAACTTAGGGCTAG
The DNA here is from genome assembly GCA_008750895.1 of Mirza zaza. Classification (NCBI taxonomy): domain Eukaryota; kingdom Metazoa; phylum Chordata; class Mammalia; order Primates; family Cheirogaleidae; genus Mirza; species Mirza zaza. The sequence continues at coordinate 152,124 of VSMD01131155.1, read as the reverse complement.
GAAAGGTGAACTTGATTGCAACTCTCTGAGCACAGGAGTGACCTAAGCAGAACCTTCTAAAGGAAGACCCCTTCCCCCGCTGTGGGCACAGAATGAAGAGGGTGTGGAGGCCCAGGGCCAGGTGGAACGTGCTCTGAGCCCACGACACAGGGGGATGTTGGGTTCTGGCTTTTTAAATCTCGTGTGGAAGCTTTCTCCTTGTCTTGAAGCTATTTTTGCTTCTTGATTAAAGCCAAATCCACTGAACGGATTCTTGCTAAGTGAAAGCTCCAGACGTTGGAACTGGGGGAGGGGTTGGTCTGGACTCCAGGCAATCAAGGTTTTCTGTCTCTCATGTCTTCACCTTTCCATAAAATACCTGACTGCTGATGTTGCAGCCCTCAGTGACAGCAGAGAATAAAGGATGAAAAAAAATCAGGAAATTAATTTTCTTTCTCTCTACCTGAAGCCCAACCTGTTTATCCTTTCATTTTCATCCCCTCATTTGTCATCTACCTCCTTTATTCTATTTTTGAATTCTCTTGTTTGCACTTTACAACTCCTTCCTGAAACCAGGCTCCCCGTTCCTGAACTTAGGCTTGGCGTTTTCGCTCATCCGGCCCTGTTCTGGCCCCCGAAGTCTCCGCAGGACTGGAGAGGGGCCAGTGCTGAGAAGGTCTGACCCAAAGCCAGCCAAAGGCCAGCTGGGGGCAGGCCCAGCGCGCCCCTCCGAGTGAGTGTCAGAGCTCAGGTTGGCCCGTGGCCTGCAATGACAGTCAGAAGGGCTGGTGGCAGCAGGGGACCCACCGGGTGTTAGGCTGTGCTGGCCCTAAGTTTTGAAGGAGTCTGGAGAAAAAAGACTCGAGCTTCCAAAAATTATGAGATTTCTGCAATCAGCTGGGAGGAGCTTGGGTGCTCTGGATCTGCCCGTTGTGAGGGTCACTCGGGCAGGATGTCTTTGCTCTTCATGGCGACCTGAGTCTGCAGCCGGACACTTGTCAGATGCTTCCAGGGTTGCAGGGAGGGCAGTGTGGGCCGCACCCTCTGCCTTCTCGGGCCCCTCCTCTGACAGCTCGGAGGCACAGGGACACATTCGCCTGTGCTGGGGAGCCCTTGGCATTGTCCTCACCCGATCCCCGCCTCTTGCCTTCCCTAGCACGTTCAGGCCAGGTGTCCTGAGTGGGGACATGTGGGCTGTGGTTAGTCATGGCCTTCAGACCTGAGGAGACTTTGTCTGTGGATAGTGTAGTTCCCTCCTATGGCTGCTGTAACAAATTGCCACAAATCTGGTGGCTTAAAACAGCACACATTTATTCTCTTATGGTTGTAGAGGTCTGAAATCTGAAGTCCGTTGCATGGGGCTAAAACCAAGGTGTCTCAGGGCTCTGGGGGAGAACGGGGTCCTTGCCTTCAGCATTTCCCAGAGCTGCCTTCCTGGCAGTTCTTTGCTGGTGGCGCCTTCCTCTGCCAGGCCAGCGGTGGGCACCTTCAAACTCTCCCTGCTGCAGCCGTGCACGCTGGCTCCTCTGTGCCTCTGTCTTAGGAGGGGACTCGGGATTGTGTTTGGCTACTTGGGACTTTTTATGGTGCTATACAATTTTAGATTTATTTTTCCTATTTCTGTGAAGAATGTCATTGGTATTTTGATAGAGGTTGAATTGAATCTATAGATTGCTTTAAGTAATATTGTCATTTTAATAGTATTTATTCTTCCCATCCACGAGCATCAGACATCTTTGCATTTGTTTGTATTTTCAGTTTCTTTCATCAATGTTCTGTAGTTTCCTTGTAGAGATCTTTCACCTCCTTGATTAAATTTATCCCTAGATATCTTTTCTGTAGCTACTATAAATGGGACTGCCTTATTGATTTCTTTTTTAGCGAGTTCATTTTCATGTATTGAAATGCTATTGATTTTGGTATGTTAATTTTGTGTCTTGAAACTTCACTGAACTTGTTTATCAGTTCTAAGAGGTTTTTTGGTAGAGTCTTCAGGTTTTTTTATGCATAAAATTATGTCATCTGCACACAGGGAGAATTCGACTTCCTCCTTTCCAATTTGGATGCCCTTTGTTTTTTCCTCGTGCCTAATTGCTCTGGCTGGGACTTCTGGCCCTAGTCAGAGCTGAGTAAGAGTGGTGAGATGGGGCATCCTTGTCTTAAGTGAAACACATCTTCATAGACCAAAAAAGTGAGTCATTCAAAATGGAGTTTTAGAAGCTATTTCAGGAAGACAGTAGAAAAATATGTGTGTGTGGGGGGGGGGGCGTCTTTTCAATGCCCCTCACATCACCTCCCTCCTCCACCCCCTAATCCCTGAACCCTGTCTGGCAGAGGATGAGGACCCCACATACAGGCAGGTCCCTTTCTTCACAGAGGCTCTGACCAGTTTAAAGTTACCCAGGAGGCTGCCCTCACATCTGAGCTTGTTCTCCTTGCCTTTCTTGAGGGTTCATGAGATTTCTAGAATTTTCCAACTCACAGCTGGCAACACCACAGGAAAACCCCTGGGGGCTGCAGACTGTCAAAGAGCCCCTGTCACCCCAAGCCGCCTGTGTCCTGGAGACGGTGGCCTCTGAACCCTGCTCCGCCCAGGGCTCGTCCCTCAGGGCTCCCAGGTCCTTCCTTAGGGGCACTCATCACCTTGTCTGAGGAGATCCTGTCCAGATTTGCTGAGAATTCCCGAACGTTCCAACCGCCCCAGCTACGAGTATCCAGGGGGTTCCATTTGAAGAACAGCTAACATAGAATCACCACGCGAGCAAAGGTGCTGATGTCCTCAGTCCGTATTAAAACTCCACTGGCAACGGAACCACCCTGCCGTTCCTCTCAGTACGTGTTTCCCGATGCATTTGAAACATTCAGTTCAGTTCCGCAAACCCTCGTCAGGCACCAGCGCTGTGCTGGGCATGGGGCTGAGGCGCCCAGAGACGAGGGCAAGGAAAAGCCCCAACTACTGTGACAAGGCAGGGAGCCATGCCCAGGTGTGGGGGAGGCTAGCACGGTGTAAGCAGAGGGCCTGAGGACATCCGTGCGTTTCCCTGGGGCCACGACGTCCCCTCCGCTCACAGGCATCTCCAGGCAACGCCCCTCTGGAGAGCGAGGTGAGCCCGGTGGCGCTGCCCAGCCAGAACAGCTCCCCTCCGAGTCGGGTTACACCCTCGGCTCTGCCAGAGGACAGCTGCCCTGCGCTGAACGAGCCCCTCATGGGCTCTGCCCGACGTCTGCTCCCGAGCAAACGGGTCTTCTTGGTCTCCCTAGTTGTCAGGCAGGAGCCTTCCTGCGAGCGAAGGTTGGATCGGTGCCAGGTCCCAGGCTATGCGGACAGACAAGGCACTCTCCCTCCCCCAGCACGTCCACAGCCCGGGGGGGCGGGGGGGTGCAAACCCATAAACAAATAGGGCGACAGCTTGTCGCCAGATAGCTCACACGTATGTATGAGGAGGATGCGTGGAGCCCCACAGGAGGGGGAGGGACAGGGAAGGCCGCAGAGAGGGGCGGGTGCCCAGCTCCTGCTGGGTGTCTGCGCGCTGGCCTACTCAGGGCTCACTCCCCCACCCCATGCCTGCACCCCCGCTTGGCTTCATTAAGGCTCCAGCTAAATGCCGTGGGTGTCCTGGGAAGCAGTGCGGGGCACCAGTCCCAAGTCTCCCTCAGCGAGGGCAGGCTCGATCCCGGTGTTTGCTGTCGTGATTATTATAATGCCGTGCCCTGCTCCTAAGATGCTGTGACCTAAAACATGCACCATCAAGTGAATAAGAGCACGTGGGGAGGGGGCAGAACCAATGCAATTGTGAGACACATTAGGATTTCACAAATATGACAATATGTTGGGAGGGGGTACATGTTAGAATCAAGGAGAGGTAGGGATTTGCTCTGTGAATGACACCAAACGTACCCCAGAGTGTAGTGCAGTGGTTCTCCAAGTGTGGCCCAAGGGCACCCCTAGGAGCTCCTAAGACCCTTGCCGGAAGTCTGTGCTCAAATCTGTTTCCAGAACGATACTAATACAGTATTTGCTTTTTTATTCTCATTCTCTTGCAAGTGTACACTGGAGTTTTCCAGATGTATGCACTATTACAACAGATTAAATGCAGAAGCAGGTATTACGAATCACTTATCAAGCTAGACATAAAAGGGATTTGCAAAAATGCAAAATAATGCCAAACTTCTCACTAAATATCTTTTGTTTGTTTGTTTTGGAAAATATTGTTTTTCATCAAAAATTATTATGTTAACATCGCAATGGATTGATTATTTTTAAGAGAATTAAAATATTTTTGAAATTTTTTCAGTTTCAAACGCAGTAAATAAAGCATCTTTGGGGTTCCTCAATAATTTTGAAGTTTGTAAGGGGCCCTAAGACCAAAAAGTGTGAGAATGCTGGTCTAGTGGCTCCCTGAGCCAGCCCCGGCCACAGCGTAAGAGCTGCTGAGCCGTCAGGGGATGGCGGAGCCAGCTCTGAACTTGGAGCAGGATCTGAGGGCTGGAGGCAGCCTCTGACCCACCAGCCCCCGCAGCTGTGGGCAGAGCCCTGAATCTCTCTGAACCTCCGTCTCCCCTGCCCAGGGGGATGATGCCAGTGGGACCCACTTTAGAGCCACAGAGAGGATCAAAGATGAAGCAGAGCGTGGGGCACAAAGGGAGCATTGCTTCTGAGAGATCAACTCTGTGTGGTAGTAACTACTGTGTCACCTTTCGTGTGGCTCTGCGGATTCCCTGGGTATCGGGAGCATGTCACTGAAGTGCCGAGTAAGTGGCAGGCAGGATGTGCTCTTGTCCCCTGCTCCGTCTCTGCCCCCACATTTGTCCTCCTGTCCCCAGGCTGCTCACAGCTGGGGCCTGTTTCTGCCCCTACCCCAGCGTGGTGCATGCAGCCAGGTGAGGGAGGCAGTGAGGACACAGGAAGGCCAGGGCCCTTCTCCTTGGCCGGGACTGGTCCCAGTCCTGCAAATGTTCCCACCCAGGCAGAGCTGGGACAGGCCTATGAGGCCGGGCTGGGAGAAAAAGCCCCACTCTGGTCAGCTCCTGCTTTGGTGGGGCCCACCCTGTGCTACCCACCCCCTGTACCCAGAGTCCTGGGGCACCCGGGGATGGGCACCCGGGAGCAGAGGTGAGAGGGCAGGCTTGGGGCCGGATGCCTGGCTCTGCAGCTGACCCAACAAGCAACTCTGGGCTTGTCCTTTCCTCCTGGGCCTCAGTCTGCCCAACTGCCTGATGAGCTCCAATTGAGGGTCTGTAGCCTGTTCCTGGGGGCCCTGCCAGACGCAAGTGGCCAGGGACAGAGCCCCTGAGAGCTGCCTGGCTTCACCTGCCGGTCTGACGGCCAAGGGCGTTAGCCAGTGGCCCTGTGTGGTGCCACTGTCATTCCTCAAGCCAGCCCTGCCTGAGACACCCCGTCCCAGATCTCGCAAAGCTGATATCTTAGGCTACCGGGGTGTTTGTGCACGTGTGCGTGTGCACGTGTGTCCTGCCTCTGTTTACACTAGAAGGACTCCTCACTGACCTTAGGGAAAGGCCAGAGCCAAAGGCTTCCAGACAGCTCGCCAGCTCCTGCCCCGTGAGCACCGGCCCTGCACTGCGGGGGCTGAGCCCTGAGGCCAGTGGGCGCCGAGTGCTTGCTCTTGCTCCCTACCAGGAAGGGGGTCTGAGCCGGCACCCCCCGTAGCTACACATGGTTCACTCACATACACACACAGGATCCCTGTATTGACAGATTCTGTAAATTAGGAAACATTCTCCAGCTAAAATCTCCTGGGGATGACATCAGATCATTGAGAGGAGTTGTGGTATTTTCTTGCAGCGGATTGTCCCCCCACCCCCCAGCAGGTTCCCCCCCCCCCCCCAGGGAGGCTGGTGGCCTTCAGAGGCCCTGCCTGTTAGGAGCCCTGGGCCCAATCTGCCACTACCAGCCCACGCCTGGCTGTGTCCTGGCTGCCCCCCAAGTCCTGCCCTATGCCAGCCACTCCCAGCCCAGGGAGCCCTGGGGCCCAGGCCCCGAGGGGTGGCTGTGAGTCTGGGTGCTGCGTGGTGGTCACACGCCCTGCCCCTTCAGAAGCAGGAGACCCAGGTACAGCAAATACGCAAATGAGAGCAGCCTGGCCAGGTCTTCAGGGCTCTGAGGCCCATCCTCTGGGTGCTGGTGCTGCGGGCTGTGTCTGCCGGCTGCGAAGGTGCCGCTCTCTGCACATCCCGCAGGTGCTGCCGGGCACGGCATGGTGCAGGAGAGGGGTCCCATGGTGCCCTGCCGCTGTCTTTCCACACGCTGGAGTCTGGCACTCACAGCAAAGCTGGTGTGAGGACATCGTCACGCAGGGACAGGCCCTCACGCATACTGGGCTGATGGGCTCCGGGAAGGTGGCCCCCCCAACACACACCCACACACCCCTCCTTGAGGCTTCACATTCAGATGGGACAGGGACCCACCGGGCCCTGCTTTTCCCTTTTCCCTCCAGGCTCCCCGGCAGTTCATATTTTCCGAGGCTGAGTGGCCTCACCACCCCTTTATCACTCCTGTGCTTGTGGCTGCGCTAAACATTTTCCTCCAACTTCCTTTTACTCTTTCCAGCTGATGTAACTTTCCATGCTCAAGGCCAAATTGCACACCAGCCACTCCCTGTGAGTCACCAGTGACAAGAGTCCCGTGCCTCGGGCCTCAGTGAGTGGCCCTGCGTGGCTTAGGGTCTCCTTGTGGAGGCGGGACCTGAGGGAGGTGCTGGGGAGGAGAGGGGATCTGGGGACTGCTGCTAAACCAGAGAGTGCTCCTCCTGCCTGGCTGCCTCCTACCACCTCCTACCGCGCTGAGTGGCTGACCCCCCTCCTCCCCCAGGCCTGCAGAGCCCATCCCCCACCCTGCCCCTGCTTGGCCGAGGGGAAAACTATTCACCCAGCAGGACTCCATGCTGTCTGTTCCTGGAAGACCACTAGGATCTCCCAGGTTGGAGTGGATGCCCATCTCCCTCCCTTCCTGTTATGGGATGAGTGGTGTCCCTGCCAAATTAGTACACGGAAGCCCTAACCCCAGTGCTCAGAATGTGACTATGTTTGGAGATCGGGCCTTTAAAGAGGTAATTACGGTAAAATGAGGCCGTACAGGTAGACCCTAACCCAATAGGACTGGTGGCCTTATAAGAAGAGATTAGGACACAGACCTGCACCCAGGGACAACCATGCAAGGACACAGCCACAACGCAGCCATCTACAAGTCAGACAGAGAGGCCTCAGGAGAAACCGACCCTGCTGACACCTTGACCTTGGACTTGCAGCCTCCAGCACTGTGAAAAAATAAACATTGTTGTTTAAACACCGCCCAGCCTGCAGGACTTATTCATAGTTCCTGTGGCCCAGGGCTTCCCTCCACCCCAAGCACCAGGCTGAAAGGTTCTCCAGACATTGCTCCTCCCCGGTAACTACCCCGGAGAGGAATTTATGGGGACACCTTCAATGCCTGGCTCTGCTGGTGCTCAGGAAATGCTTACCGAAATAATGAAATTTTTCTTGGCCCAAACACACGTGCTGTGCGCGGCTCCTGGATGCAGCAAAGAGATAAATAGTTGGCCTGGGTCCCTGACTCTTCCACCCGCTGCAGGGCTCCAGGGACACCTGACGGCACATAGGCACCATCTAACTGATGACCAGCCGTGCTGGCAGAGTCCCGGCACGCTCCCCACGCCAGGCCGCTGTCTTCTTCCCTCGTGCCCGCGTGCTGGGGCTGCCGCAGCCGGTTGTGTGTTCACTTCTCAGTCGATTATGTCCCCAAATCCACTTATGTTAGTTACGCGTGTCATCATGTGGCATTGTGTAATTGACTATACATGAAATGATAACATATGAATACGAAAGAGAGTTATTTCTATGAACACTCGATTAGATGAAAAAGACTCGTTAAAGGTGAATTGCTTGAAAAACAACTGCTGTTGAATTAAGCCTGGCATGACAGCCGCGTCCAGGATGGCCCCTGACGATCCTTGTCTCTTGGCATCCACACCGCCGTGCGGTTCTCTCCCGCAGCGAATTAAGCCTCATCTGTGCGGCCAACAGAACGCAGTGGAAGTGACACTGTGTCTTCCAAGGCTTGGTCATAAAAGGCTTGGCAGTGTCTGCCTGGTTCTCTTGGGCTGCTCGCTCGCTCAGGAGGAAGCCATCACACCCCGAGGACAGCTCTTTGGAGGGGCCACGTGGAGAGGGGCTGAGGCCTCCCGCCAACAGCCAGCACCAGCCTGCAGAGCTGGCACTGCCAGCCGAAGCCCGCCCTCACCAGGAGGGCCCTGGCTGACGCCGGGCTGCGGCCCAGAGCGACCTGAGCGGGCCGCACAGCCCAGCTGCTCCCGAATCCTGGCTGCAGACGCTGCAGTTTGAAGCACCAAGCGCGGGCGCCGTTAGTGACGCAGCGAGAGGTAACTAGCACGCAGGCGGGACCTCGGAGAAAGGACCGTAGCATGGAACGATTCTCAGTGGAGTCTGCGCCACGTTGTGTCACAGGAGTGTGGAGCTCAGAGCGGACTCAGGAGGGCGCATGCGGGGGCTGCAGACCGGACGCTCAGCGCACGCCCGCCGCGAGCCCCGCCCAGGGCAGGACGCGCACCTACATCACTGTTTCACTGGTGAGCGCGCTTTTGCATGTTTTATGGTTAAAAATAAAAATTTAAAGGTATGTTTGAATATTGTTTAAAAATGATTTCTCACTTTAAACCAACTTTTTGCTAAAGGAGACCACCGCCAGTCCTGAAAGTTTGGGGAGAGAGTATTTCCGTGAGATTCTGTGAATTCCAGCGGGTCGTCCCTTTGTGTAGTGACCTGAAAGGTTGCTATGTCAACCAAACTCTCAAAACATTTGAGTGCTACTTTAGACGTGCGGTTAATCAGGCAGCTTCCCGCGGGAGGGCCTGGTGTTGGTGAGTCCTCGGGCCTCTCTGGGTGCAGGGCCCACGTGGCTCCACAGGACACACTCGCCCCTTCGGCAGACGAGACCAGGAACCAGACCTTCCCGCCGGGGCGTGGCCACCGCTGTCCCCAGCTGCCCCGTGGCTCAGGTGTTTGTTGAAAGGAACGGCATGTTTCTTCCTTCACGTTCTCACGAACTGGAAAGGGCTGTAAGAGGGCGGCAGCCGCTCGGCCGGGCGGGTGGCTGCACTTGTTCCACCCCCTCCCACCGCATGGCCGCCTTCTGGCTGCCCCTCAAATCGTCCCTCACTCAGACCCGGGTCCTGTGCCAGCCACCTGAGGATGAACTCCCCGGTCCTGCCCAGCCCTCCTCCAGGGCCCACTCGCAGCAAATGTCGCCACCCTCCGCCAGCCCTGGGCCAGGCCCGGGCTTCTCTGCCCTGCTCCCTCCCCTCAGTCAGGGGCAGAGTCCTGCAGACCCCGCCATGCCCGCCTCTTCCCAGGTGCTCTCATGCATTCTGCAAGACCCCAGACCCAGGGCAGCGGGGAGAGAGCGCTGAGCGGATCGGTGAGGTGCGGACCCAGGGAGGGGCAGGGTGGGCGGGGAGGGCAGGAGGCTGCCCTGGGCCTGGGAGCAGCTGTGGTCGTGGGAGGGGCTGACACCAGTGGACCAGGGGCAGACGGAGGTGCGAGAGTGCAGACCTGAGCCTTTTCAAATAAGACATTCAGAAAAGGAGAAGACAGGGCAGGCCGTGAAGAGGAGCGTGGGATTCGGGAAGAGCTGATCGTGAAGTGCAGGGTCTGTTTGATCGGGTTTGGCCGCAAGACCAGCGTCCAGTGAGGAAGGCCCAAGGCGGGGCGTGTCCCCATCACCAGACACCCACGCCGCCCTCCTGCCCACTGTCCCGGCCACTTCCACCTGTGCCCCATGGGCCAGATCCTGCTCACACGGCCCCACCAGCTGCCTGGGAGGAAGGGCAGGAGGGAACTGGTGGGCCACGGGCAGCCTCTGCCCACTGTGCACAGATATTAGTGACAAATGCCAACGTTGTGGAGAAAGGAAGATGGGTTTTGGTTTCTGATCCCTGAGAAGGTGGTGGTGGGAGGGGGCTTCCCAGGCACGGCGGGGGAGGGCCCAGCTCCCCGCTCCTGGAGGACGGACTCAGGTTTGCAGACCAGGAGTTACAGCGCTGATGGGTGGCCCCTGTGTCGCCAAGACAGTCAGGAGTTCGACTGCCATGCGTGTGTGGAGTTCAACTGCAGAACAGGTCAGAGAATTTCATAGGGTTGAGAAGATATTAAGACCTTGTTTAAAAAAGGGGTGGGAAGTGAGTAATATAGCGAAGGATGTGGGGGTTGCAGGGTGGTTCAAGAGAGGACTCAGGAGTGTGGTTGACAGTGTAGACCTGGACTCCAAGGGAGCTGGGAAATGGGCCGTGTGGGGAACAGAAAGATGACAGCTATTGGAGTGGGGGCCCCGCGAGGCCAGCAAGCAGCCTGGCGGGCGCCTGGCCCAGGGCTCGCAGTGTCAGGGCTCCCCACGGGCGTGAGTGAGCGCCAGGCCCAGGCGCCTCCCGCAGGCGGAGCAGCCTTGCGCAGGGCTGGCCATCTGTGCCTGTGAGGACCTGGCCGCGGCCCCCTTCCCTCCACCGGTCCCCGGCCAGCACGCCGGCGGAGGAGCTCCTCAGAGGCCTGGGAGCGGGTCCGGTGGAGGAGCTGGCGCCAATGACACGGGGAAAGACAGGCTGCCATGGCCACCGCCTTGCAGCAAATGCAGCCACGGGCTGCACCTTGAGGGCCACCTCGTCCCCTTCTCTGTGCCCCCGGCTCACTTTTGGTGGGGCCACTACTGCCAGCCTGGCAGGCCCCTCTTTGGCCAGCGGGTGTCTGGGGCATTGTTGGGGGGCCACCTTGAGTGCCAGCCCGTGGGAAAGGCCTGTTCAGCCAGGCCAGCTCCACGGCCAGCTGCTGCACTTTCCAATTCCACCCCAAGTAGTCCTTCTCCAGGCCCCTCGGAGCCCCTCCCGAGCAGCTACCCGTCCCCACCCAGCCCTCCAGAGCGGAGCCTCTTTGGCAGGCAGGTGGAAGTTGGGGCTGCGTCAGTGCTGAGGGAGGAGCTGGGTGGCTTGAAGGTATAAGATGCCACCAGGCCTCCCTTCAGGAAGACCCGGGTTGCCACAGCTGCGGAGCTGAGACCCGGGGGAGGGGCCTGAATCTGAGCCCACCCCCTTCCTGATGTCCCAGGCCCCTCTGCCATTTGGGAGCAGGGAGCTGAGGCCTGTGGACAGATTTGCATTGTCAGAGCCTGGCACAGATGCCAGGTTGAGCACAAAGCCACACTGTGTTCTTTGGCAGGCACCAGCGGACCCCACAGCCAGCCGAAAACCAGTTCAGCTCTAAAGGGACCTGCACCTGATGCTGCCTCTGCAGGCTCCATTAGGGGCACATGGCCCCCGAGATCTGAGCTCCCCTCCCCACCTGCCACCTGCATACCCGGCAGACACCTCCCCCACAGCAGCCTTGGGACCTGGATTCTTCAGGACAACCCTAAGGACAAAACTTCCTCCCGTGGTCAGGCTGGGCATCCTCCTTTGGGGTTTGGAATATGGGGCTGCAGGATCATGCTAGCGTATGCCCCAGATCGTCTGCCCCAGGTCGTCTGCCCCAGGTCGTCTGCAGGGAACAGGTTGCCCGGCACCCTCACATTATCCTGTCCCAAATGCACGAAATCTTCCTGAGCCTCCATCTTTCTGCCCACAGCACATCCGCGCAGGAGTGGCTTCGTTCACACGAGCGGGTGGGGAGTTCCGCCCGCAGGCTCTGCGAGCCCTGCAGCACCTGCGTGAGTTGAGCTGGAAACAGATGCTCAGGAGCGAGCCATCTGCCCCAGGCGCAGCACAGGCAGGGTGCAGGAGGGGTGCACGGTGCAGCAGGAGCAAGCCCCCCTGCAGACAGGAGCAAGGCCTCCTCGTGTGTGGGAAGGAGTGTCCCCAGTGCTGGGGCAGGGAGGGCTGCCTGGCAGAGTGACAGCAGTCGTGACTCTGCAGGGGTGCCAGAGAGAGTGGTGTCACAGATGGGGGACCAGGAGTTCAAGGGATGAGTTCGCTTTATTTAACTGTGGAACCAGCTTTGGGAGGAACACTGAGTTCTAGTCCCTCCTTCTCAGAGACGAGGAAGCCCAGATTCAGAAAGGTTGTGCCACGTGGCCAAGGCCACACAGCTTCGAATGGTGCGCTGGGAGCTTAAGCCCGAAGGCTGCGACAGTGGTCCGGGGATGGCCTTCAGAAACACAGGCCCCAGACCCTGAGAAGTCACACGAGCCGCTGTCAGCGGAGGCCCGTCTCCAGTGCTGAGTCACTCTGGCCCTGGCTGGCACGGGCAGCGGGAAGGCGGCTGCCGGGCTGCAGCGACTGCTCAGACCTTTGCTCCCCAGGCCACCCCAGCCCCCGGGTCCTGTCCAGCTGTGAGCCACACGCTGCCTGCTGCAGAGCCTGGTGAGGCCATCGTCCCTCCCCAGGCCCCGGTCTCTCCCACTGCATGTCACTGGGCTGGGTCCCCCCCCACCCCAAGGCCTTGACAGAGCCCTTCCCTGGACATGCCCTCAGGGCGAGGGTGGGTGCAGGCAAGAAGCCCATCAGCTCAAAGCCTGGTGACAAGTGCAGTGAGGGAGGAATGTGAGAACCCAAGCACAGGGCTGCAGGATTTCGGGGGACCTGGTGCTGGCTGCAGAGAGATGCCCAGAGAAGGCCTGATGTTTGTGTTTTGCAGGATGGAAGCTTTTGGGAAGTAGAGAAAGGTGGAAGGGCTGTCCCTGCAGGAGTGAGCACCTGGGCACAGGCAGGCAGGTTAGGCCGCCGAGGAGGCTGGGTGGCGGGCACAGAGAGACGAGCAGTGCAGAGTGAGGGCTCCCTCGGCTGCTGCTCCAGCTGCTGGTGGCCTGCTGAGCTGTGGGGGCCCTTCTCTCCCCTCACCCCCCCGAGAAGGCCTGGGAGAGCACAGAGCAGGGGGGCTGGCGAGGTGGGGGCAGGCTCTTGCTTCTGGAGCAGCTGGCCGCTGAGGATGTTGGAAGGGCCCTCATGTCAGATGTCCTCACTGAGGTCAGAAGACAGAGACCCTGGACACAAACTGCAGAGGCCCCTGTAGGGCTCCAAGAGGGATTCCCTCCCTGAGAGCAGCCTTGCTGGGGAAGGGGAGAGCCTGGGAGCTGACAGGTGGGGGCAGGGCCCTGGCCCGCAGGAAGGGGCTGGCTCCGCCTGGCTCCCGTGGGCAGTCTGGCCTCCCCGAGGCCCTCTCTTACCCCTGCCCTTGGCCAGGGCAGCCTGGCCCTGCTACAGACTCTCCCCCCCTGTGCTGCTCATTTGGCCTCTGTCTTGCTATGTCAGACCAGGCGTCAGCCCTGAGAAGACAGGGGACAGAAAGGATGGGCCCTCATGGATGGAGACTCCACCAAAACATCACAGGAAGGCTGCGGTTTATTTGGGAGACAGAGTCTTGCTCTGTCACCCTGGCTAGAGTGCAGTGTCATCATCACAGCTCACTATATATAACCTCAAACTCCTGGGCTCCAGCAATCCTCCTGCCTCAGCCTTCTGAGTAGCTGGGACTATAGGTGTGCACCACCATGCCTGGCTAATTTTTATACTTTTTTTTAGAGATGGGGTCTCATTCTTGCTCAGCCTGGTCTTGAACTCCTGGGCTCAAGCAATCCTCCCACCTCGGCCTCCCAGAGTGCTAGGATTATAGGCGTGAGCCACCGCGCCCAGCCAAGGCTGTGGTCCTAATCCAATTACTCCTGGCTTCTGGGCACACAGCCCTGGTGCCTCTAAGCTGATGCTGTTTCTGGGACTTTAGAGAGGACAGCCAGGGAGGGTAGAACTGGCAGCAGCTCTGGAACCCAAACCATCAAGTAGTCTCTTCCCCCAAATGGGAGCCAAACGCCCCAGCAGCTCAGCCCAGCACACGCTTGCGGTCTGCAGCAATGCAAAGTGAGGAAGAAGCGGGTGCCTGACCGCCTGCAGAGTGCTCTCAGGTTCCTTGTCTTACTGGTGACCTGTCCACCCCCATAGGAAGGCGGTGATGGGGACAGCTTCTGCCCAGGGCTCACTGTGTGGCCCAGGAACATTCTTACCTCCCTCCCCCTGTACCTGCCACGGATGGGATGTTTTGGATCCTAGTCCCCTGGAGCCTCCTGTGACCCTCTAAGCCAGCATAGCCCCCTTTTAGCACCAGGGGCCAGTTTCATGGAAGACAATTTTTCCATGCACTGGGATGGGGGAGGGATGGTTTGGGGTTTATTCAAGTGCATTACATTTATTGTGCAGTCAAACCTCTCTGCTAATGACAATCTGTATTTGCAGCCACTCCCCAGTGCTAGCATCACCGCCTCAGCTCCACCTCGGATCATCAGGCATTAGATTCTCATAAGGAGCGTGCAGCCTAGATCCCTCGCATGTGCAGTTTACAGTAAGGTTCGTGCTCCTATGAGAATCTAATGCCCCTGCTGATTTGACAGGAGGCAAATCACTGCTTGCAGTGATGTGAGTGATGGGGAGTGGCTGTAAATGCAGATGAAGCTTCTTTGCTCCATTGCCTGCTGCTTACCTCCCACCATGCGGCCCAGTTCCTAACAGGCCATGGACTGGTACTGGTCCATGCCCCCGGGGTTGGGAATCGCAGCTCTCAGCCATGGTGCCTGAGAGGTTGGGGGTAACACCTCAAAGCTGAAGAACCTGTTGGCCACCAGTCTGAACTCCAAGAACAGTGGGCACAGAAAGGACTGTTTTCTTCCTCATCAGAACAGGATGCTGCCCAGACCACCCGGATTAACCCTGATGATAAACCCAGGCCCCAAACAGCTTAACCTGGGGAAGAAAATGTCATTTAGAATGTCCCCTTCTCTGTTTTACTCTCTAGAGGGGGAGGAGGTAGGCAGTGACACTAGATCCTCAGGCTTTGTTCTCTAGCGTCAAAGGAAGAAAAAGCTAATAGCTGTGGGTGGGAGCAGCGTGTCATTCAGACGGTGTTTGTTGTGCACGCTCCTCGCTGCAGCCTCCCAGGCTTTGGGTACAGAGATAAATAAAGAAGACAAGTCCCTGCCCCCAGAGAGCTCACATTTTGGTGAGATCACAGTCCTGGAGACAGGCAAATACTCAGCTTATAGCAGACAGAGGGGGCAGACTATTCCAGAAGCACATGCAAGCACGAGGGGTGGGGGGACTTCAGCAGGGCCGGGGGCAGGGTGGGCTGCATGAGGCACTCCCTCTCGCTCCAAATGTAAAAGGCACCAAAACTCAGGCATGAAGAGAAACATTATTTTAGCGTAATGCTTTTAAAACTCAAAGTTAATATAAAAATTTGTGATGAACAAAATATCAAAATTGTACATAGAGACAAGGCTATTTGTTGCATAACCCTGTTATTGTGCCATGTGAACAAGTGTCCCCATCAGCCCGTGGTTCCTGGCCATGTGGCCATCGAGTCCCCTGGACAGATTTGACGATGACACAGAGGGTTGACAATGGCATCTGAACAGATTGGGCAATTCGGGGCTCTCTGTATAGCCACGGCTTTTGATTATAGTGCTTCCACTAATTTTTTCCACTTGATTTGAACACGGGGGGTATTCTGGTAAGTGTCTGGAGGGGTGGGCACAAGTTTCCTCCAGCCTGAGGCTCTGTGCTTGGTGGCTCAAGGCGGCACCGGCCTTCAGAAGGGCAGCTCAGTGGGTTTCCAGGTGGGAGGGAGAGTGCTGCTTGAAGAAGACACTTGCAGAAGTGTTTCTTGCAGCACTTGGAGAAGTGTCCATTGCAAGGCATGCAAAAGGACTGCAAGCAAGAATTCCATCCTGTTGACCCACCAAATGGATACAGAAAAATGAAACAAAATTAGCAGCTTTATTGACATATAATTCACATACGATTCACTCATTTTAAAAGCACATTTCAATGGTTGTCAGCATGTTCACAGAGTTGTACAAACCATAATAAGTCTTAGAACATTTTCATCACCTCAAAAAGAAACCCACACACTTCAGATTCACTACCCCATTTCCCTCCAAACCCAGCCTGCTCCCCACCCCCCAGCCCTGGGAAACCATGAATCTGCTAAGAAAAAGAAATGATTTTACACTGGATGTTGGGCATTGCAGATCCGAGACCTGTCTCAACAGTGTTGGCACACACGTGCCCCGACATCGTGACCCTGCTCCTCACTGAGAAAGCCCTGGGATCGCCACGAGGTCACTCCCAGATGCTTTCCCTTGGAAGCGCACACACTATTTCATTTCAACCCCTTTTTCAGAGAAATTTCTCTAACATATTGTGAGAATTGTCCAACAGTCATTGTCCTCCTGTCCCTTCATAGCAGGAGCTCAATTTTATGAACGGCAAGATCCCAGTTGAAGGGCACTTCCCAGACTTCCCTATAGGGACGGAAGTCACGTGGCTACACATCATGGCAGGAGACGTGCAGCCTTGTGGCTAAGTCCTGGCCAATGACGTGCGAGCAGAAGTGCTGGGTGACGCTCTCTCTCTCTCATCATTCTAAGATGCTGGATCTCAAAATATCGCCCAGGCTGGACTGCTCCTGGGCTCAAGTGCTCTTTGCACTTCAGCCTCCTGGGCAGCTGGGAGATAAAGGCGCACCCTGCTCTACCATCTCTTTAGAAGGGTGGGATGGCCTTTTTCCTTCCACCTGGGATAAAGATGTAAAATTTTCAGCCATTCTGGGCCATGCTGTGACTTTGGGAACACAGACCAGGCGAGGCAAAGAAACGAGAGAGAAGGAGATTGGGTCCTGTCACCTGGAGCTGCCATTTTATTTCCAGACCTCTTGCCTCTGTGCTACTTTTTTTTTTTTTTAACACTTTAAGTCAACTTTATTGAGTTGTAATTTACAGAAAACAAAATGTACCCATTTTAAGTGTATAGTTGAATGAGTCTTGACAAATGTGTATTCCCATGCAACTATTACCTCGATCAAGATACAAACATCCACTGGCAAAAACTCCCTGTACCTCTTTGCAGTCAATCCCCACTGCCCCGCAATCCACCTGCCCCAGGTAACCACCTATCTGCTTTCTCTCCATAGATTCATTTTGCCCTGGGCTCCTTTTACATGAGGAAAAACTAAAACATCTGTCTTGCTAAAGCCAGTATTTTCCAGGCCTCTATTCTTTGCAGCTGATTCTAATGCAAAACTCAATATAGATATATCACAGACAGCCTCAGACAGAGGCTCCTAAACATAGTTGTAATATTTCCCTGATAACTCCAGACTGTTGTTAGATACTCTGTGCTTTAGTTCGGTTCCCTGGGAAACAGATTTAGAGATGAGATTTGCAGGTGGGAAGTTTATTAGGAAGTGCCCTCAGGGACACACCCGTATAGTAAGAACAGGGACACAGGATGGTGCAGCTACAACAGAGCCTCAGCCAACCCCCCAGGGGGCTCTGGGGCTGGGGTAGACCCTCAGAGATGCCCTGGGCAGGGGCCTGAGATGCTGTACCCCCAAACCAACCCAGTCATCAGACATGGGCTGGCCCTGGGGCTAAGCGGCTCTTTCCACTTGAGGGCAATACCCAGGGAGTGACTCAGCCATGAGCCGCAGCGGAGGGGGCGGATGTCTTGCTGTGACGGGAAATCTGGGAGGTGCAGCACAGCAGCCATGATACCGCGTGTGCTGGGTGGTGTCCTCAGGGGCTGCTCCCATGTGCGGGTGCTGCTCGCACCTACTCCGTACCCACCAGCAGTCTCTCTCCATCCTCCTACGCCACGCCCTGGTAACCAGGCGTCTACTGCTGTCTGTCTCCAGGGATTCGCCTGTTCATACCCCGCTCCCCATAAGAAGGGGAACACACAGATACAGACATGTACAGAGGGAAGGCCGTGCAAATTCACAGGAGAAAATGCCCATTGGCAAGCCAAGGGACGTGTGAGAAGAGCACTGCTGCCCCTGTCCCCACCCCTAGCTGCCAGTGCAGCTTCCTCAGAGCCATCGAGACTCCTCCTGGACCCCTCCCACGTGGTCCTCACACCTGGAGGCTGGGGTTTCAGACACCTCCTCTCCTCGGTCTTGAGCTGACCCTTGTTGAGGCTGAGAGTCTCCGGCTGTCCCTCCTGACGTGCTTCCAGGCATGTGACTTTGGCAATGCTTCTGTCCTGGCCCTTCCTTATTCCAAGCATGACGGTGACTTCTCTGAGCTTCCTTGAAAGACCTGACCTTTAACATCCTTCTGTGCCCTCGAATTCTTCTGCCCTAGGACCATCCCACCGCCTCTACTATTCTGCCTTCTTTTACCCACTCTGCCTGGGGCTTCTTCGGAATTGGGGACACTGGCTTTACCCCCACCATGTCCTCAACCACAGCGAGGGCTCAACCCTCTATGTGGTCGGACGGCCATCCTCCCAAGGGCGGGGTTCCTGGAACTTTAACTTCTAGAAGAGCTGGACGTTGCTGCAGATCAGAATCCAGACCGAACAACAGATAAAATAAGGGGGATGGGAAATTACTTATGCTGCTTTTTCAAAGAAAATATTTTGAATT
Organism: Mirza zaza; assembly: GCA_008750895.1. NCBI lineage: Eukaryota > Metazoa > Chordata > Mammalia > Primates > Cheirogaleidae > Mirza > Mirza zaza. The sequence continues at coordinate 133,719 of VSMD01131155.1, read as the reverse complement.
ACAGAGGAGTACAGAGAATGATATATCAGGCATGTATGCATGCACGACCAAGATTTAATATTTGGACAAGTCTGCTCAACATTTTTGGAGATAATGTATGTCAGGTGCAGTTGAAGTCTCCCTTGTATCAGTCAGCCCAGTCCCCTACCCACTGGCCAGGTCCAGAGCCATCACTAATGGGGTATGTGGTCGTCTCTTTCTGTTTTGATACTTTTACTACATTTGTATCTATACAAATATACAGTGTATTGTGTTGTATGTTTCAAATGCACACAAACATATTATACAATTTCCATTCCTTGCCTTTTTTATTCATGGCTGTGAACCCATCCACACTGGTTCACATTTGTCTAGCTAGCTGGCTTTAACTGCTGTTTTTGATGGTCCGTGGTAGGGATATAACTGCTTGTTTACTCTTCCCCCTATTGCTGGACGTTAGGCTATTTTCAACTTCCACTCCCACGCTGCTGCGATGACATCCTTTTGCACATGGCTTTTTGGCTTCTGCACAGAAGTTTTCTTAGCGTCTGTAACCAGAGGGAGTGACTGCTGGGGCTGAAGGGTACTTGCTTCTTCAACTTTCCTAGATGCTGCCAAACCGCTGTCCAAAATGATTGTCCCAATTTACACTTCCCACCCCCACAGCATGTGGGGAGTCCCCCTTCCCCAGAGTCCTGCTCCAAACCTGGTTCCCAGGTGGGAAAGGCTATCTTGCTGTTGCTTTACTTTGGTCCTGGATGAGGTTGAACATCTTATACTTACTGGCCATTTGGATTTTTTCCTTCTGTGGAATTCCTTTTTCACTTTATAACAGGGTGTTGTCCTTCAGGTTTCCTTTCGTGTCATGCTCTCGCAGTACGTAAGACAGCATGGCCCCGCAGACCAGGAGAGGCGTGGGGGAAAAATCCCACGCTGCCATCTGTGGGCCAGGGTCTAGCTCCCACCTGACATTCAGTGTCTATGTGATTTGAGGTAAATGTCTTTCTTCTCTGGTTTTTTCCTCCCCACCCCACCCCCCTTTTTTAGTTTATTTATTTATTTTTAAAGCACGTAGTTCAGGCTTTTAGTATATTCACAAAGCCGTGCAACCATCACCACTATCTAATTCCAAGAAGAAACTCTGCCCCTACTAGCGGTCCCTCCCCTCTACGGCAGCCCCTGGAAGCCACGCATCCGCTGTCAGTCTTTACATGGACATTTCATGCAGTTAGGTTCACACAGCCTGTCCCTTGTGTCTAGCTCTTTTCACTTAGCATGCTGTTTTCGAGGTTCAACATGTCACAGCATGTGGAAATACTTCATTTCTTTTTATGGCTGGATAATGTTCCCTTATATGAATATGCCACACTTTGTTTATCCATTCATTAGTTGATGAACTTTGGGGTTGTTTCTACTTTGTAGCTATTACAAATAGTGCTGATATCAACATTCATGCCTAAGCTTTTGTGTAGACATATATTGTCAATTGGGTACATACTTAGGAGTGGAATTGTTGGGTCATATTGTAACTCTATGTTTAACCTTTTGAAGGCCCGCCAAAGGGTTTTCCACAGCCAGTACACCATTTTGCATTTTCACGAGCAATGCTTGTGTGTTCTGATTTCTCCACATCCTCACCAGCACTTGTTATTGTCTGTCCTTTTGATTCTAGCCATCCCAGCGAGTGTGAAGTGGTATCTCAGTGAGTTCTGATTTCCATTTCCTTGGTGACTGAGGATGTTGAACTTCTTTTCATGTGCTTTTTGGTCATTTATATCTTCCTTAGAGAAATGTCTACTCAAATCCTTTCTTATTTTAAAGATTGAGTTACTTGACATTTTATTGTTGACTCATAAGAGTTCTGTATACGTTCTAGATGCAAATCCCTTATCAGATATATGGTTTACAAATATTTTCTCGCATTCTGTGGGCTTTCTTTTCACTTTTCTGAGGCACAAAAGATTTTTATTTTGATGAAGTCCAACTTGCCAACTTTTTCTTTGGTTGCTTGTGCTTTTGATGTCGCATCTAAGAAACCATCCCCCAATCCAAGGTCAGGAAGGTTTACACTTACGTTTTCTTCTAACAGTTTTATAGTTTTAGCTCTTATGTTTATGTCTTTGATCTATTTTTGAGTTGATTTTTGTACACGGTGTGAGAGAGGGGCCCAACTTCATTCTTTTATATTTGGCCACCCAGGTCTCTCAGTACCATTTGTTGAAAAGATGATTCTTTCTCCCATCGAATTGTCTTGGCACCCTTGTCAAAAATCACCTGACAATAAATGTGAGAGTTTGTTTCTGGATTTCTAGTTTTACCCCCATTCATCTACGTGTCTTACGCCAGCTCCACACTGTTCCGATTACCGCGGTTTGTAGAAGTGACAGTTTCCCCAGATGTCAACCAGAAAACACATCTCTTGCTTGCCTCAGAGGACTGTCTAGGCTGGTGGTTCCCAAAGTGTGCTCCCTGGGCCGGGAGCAACAGCATTATCTGGGAACTTGTTAGAAATACAAATTCTCAAGCAATACTCTAGATTCCCCAGATCAGAAATTCTGGGCATGGGGCCCAGCAATGAACCCTTTAACAAGCCCTCCAGGGCATGCTGGTGTACACTAAAGTTTGGGATCCGCTGGTCTATATCTGTACTGTCTGATATGATAACCGCTGGCCACATGTGATGAGCACTTGAATTGCAGCTTGTCCAAACTGAGATGTGCTATAAGTATAGAACACAATGGAATTTCAAAGATAGCCTTTAAAAAGGAATACAAAGTATCTCATTCATAATTTTTAGATTGATTACATGGTATATGTATATGTACATATATGATTGAGTACATCGTTAAAATTAATTTCACCTGTGTCTTTTTTACCTTTAAAAATGTGCCTAGCAGAGAATTTAAAAGAAAATGGGTTGCATTTTCTGTCTGTTGGGATTTGGACAGCATTGGACTAGTAGATTAAAACAGGGGGCAAACGGACCCTCAGGGTTGTCACATCCACCCCATAGTAGTCACGGGTCTGTGTTCAGGAAGAAACGCACCTTTTGACCCATGCCTGGCACATGCACCGAAAACTCTGTTTTCCAGAAGAGCAGCCACTGGGAGCAGGGCTGGAAAGGCAAGCAGTCTTTTCCGGTTCAAACTGGTTTGAGGCAGCGGTCAAAACCACTGGGTTTGGATTTGGGTTTCCTGCTTTAGCATAAGCGTTCTGCAGCCAAATGGACTCTGGGCTGCTCCCCTCATGGTTCACTGCATGGAAAAGATGCCTGGCGAGTTGTGCAGGGCCCCAGGCCTTCTGTGGGGGGCTGCAGGCCGCTGCTGTGGGCCCCTCCCGCACTGGGCAACTAGGAACCCTGGCCTGGGGCCTCCTCCACCCTGCTGCGTACGCCAGCAGGAGCACACGAGTCCAGCCCCACTGCTTCAAGATCCACATTCACAGTCCCTGGAGGACGCTTCACAGTGTACAGCGCTGTTTACCATTGCTCGGAGTGCCCCACCTCCCTCCGGTCGTCCCGGGCACAGCGGACGTGAGGAAACGCGCTCAGACAGGGTAGGCGTCTTGTTCGGGTGATGCAGGTGAACATGCTGGAGCTGGGACCAACACCGCGCCTCCCAGCTGCGGGCCACTGGGACGGCTCTCTTAACACACGTGTGCTGAGTGGTCAGTCGGATCCTGATGACAATGGCAGTGACAGGACACACCTGTCATTTATTGAGCACTTACCATGCCATAGGCCCTTTGCAAGCATTGCCTCTTTTACTCCAAGGGAGACGTTAACATTCACCTTTCACAGACTAGAAAATTGGAAGCCTGGACGGGGGCCCAATCAAGGCTGCTAAAGAGAATGTGCTAAGTTTGCTAAAGGGAGAAGTGAAGAGGGGAGGGGGCTACATTTTTTTTTTTTTTTTTTAGCTCAGTTAAGCCTCCAGCACCCTGTGAGCTGGGTGAAATAGTCCGCTTTACAGAGGAGGCTGGGGCCAGGCTGGTCTGACTTGGAGTCCTGTTCCCTTCCCCGCATCGCCAGGGGCCACGCACTTGAGACTGCACCCCCGCGATGGCAGTGAGAGCAGAGTCAGCTGTGAGCCTTACCTGGCAGCTGCTCTCCCACCCAGGCCCCACCTGCTCCCTCACAGCGAGGTTGGGCAGACGGGTCAAGGAGGCAAGAGGACAAGGAGCTGCTCGAGGAATGAACCCGTGTTATTAAAGCCCCTGGTCCTGGAGGGCAGGGTCCCCAGCCCCTAGCCCTGAGGTTGGAGAGGGCTGGCAGGGCAGACAGGGTGGGAAGTAGAAGAAGGAAGGACACACGGGGCCTGCCCATGCCTTACGCTCAGGCTGCCATGATGAAATGTTACACAGCACACTGGAGTTCTGGAGGCTGGAAGTTCAAGGCCAAGGTGCTGGCTGATTCAGTTTCCGGTGAGGCCACCCTTCCTGGTTGTAGACAGCCACCTTTTTACTGGGTCTTCCCACGGCTTTTCTTTCTCTTCTTCTGCTGAGACCACCAATGCTACTGGACTAGGACCCCACTCTTATGGCTCATTTAACCTTAATTACCTCCCCAAAGCCCTGTCTCCAAACGCAGTCACATCAGGGCTTGGGGTGCCAACATATGAATTTCAGGCCTGGAGACACCATTCAGTCCACAGCAGGGTGGGTGATCCATGAAAGGGGCCGCTTCCATTTATCTTGAGCTTGCAAGTACGAAGGGGAAAAGGGGGCCCATCAGAACCTTCCTCTGAGTCACCATCCCTGGCGAGCCTCGGGTCACAGATCTGTTTCAGGAGCAGTGCCTCCGGGATAAATAGCGTGACTTAATGATCCGAATTCCCCGTCTCTGACCCGTCCACTGACTCAAGGCAGGAGCCCACGGTCTGCGGGCTGACAGGTCAGGGCAAATCTCTAACATTCCCCTTTCTAGGCACCTCTTTGCTGTCTTGCTGCCGGTGGTGCCAGGAGTTCTGGGCCATTTCCTCTGCCTGCAAGCTCCCGGGGTCAGGGGAAGGGCAGGCAGCCAGAGGTGCTGCCGCTAGCCTGAATGAGCCTCCCCTCTCTGTTCCTGGCAGCCACACATCTCCACTCTGTCGTCACAAATGAAACTGGGAGACAGACTCAAAAGAGGACCTAGAAACAAGCCAGCCTCCACTTTCTCCAACTGTTGGGAGCAGGAGTTTGTGAGCATGTTTATTTGGAAGATTCTCCCTAGTGGAATACACACTTTACTAGAGTGCTACAAGCAGATTTTTAGAAAACAGTATTTCTTCCAGAGCCTGTGTGGGCCCAGCACAATGACACTGAGTCTGGCTTTTAGACCTGGCTGTTACTGATCCTAATATGTGACCTGGGACACGTCATTTCCATAAGTATAGCTTTCCTCAACTGTAAAATATGGAAATAATCTCAAGAATGTTGGAGATAGCATATGTAAAAGTACTTCAAAAACAATAAAGTCACAATCTCTATGACTTCTTTTTCTGTTTTTGCAGAAATAGAAAAACCCATGCTAAAATTCATATGGAATCTCAAGGGACCCCAAGTAGCTGAAATAATCTTGAAAAAGAAGAACAAAGCTGGAAGACTCACACTTCCCAATTTCAAAACTTACTACAAAGCTACAGTGGTAGCTGGAATAAAGATTGACATATGGACCAATGGAATAGAATAGAGATCCAGAAATAAACCCTCGCACACATGGTCAAATGACTTTTGGCAAGCATTGCACAACCATCTAATGGTGAAATGATAGCCTTTTCAACAATGGTGCTGGGAAAACAAGATATCCATGTGGAAAAGAATGAAGTTGGACCCTTACCTAACACCATACACAAAAATTACCTCAAAATGGATCAAAGGCTTAAATGTAAGACCTAAAACTATACAACTTTTAGAAAAAAATGTAAAGCAAAACATTCACAACACTGGATTTGTCAGTGATTTCTTGGATATGACATCAAAGATGCAGACAATAAGAGAAAAAATAGACAAATTGGATTTCAAAAAAATTTTAAAAATTTTATACATCAAAAGACAAAATCAGGTTGGGCATGGTGGCTCATGGCTGTAACTCCAGCACTTTGAGAGGCAGAAGTGGGAGGATTGCTTGAGGCCTGGAGTTCAAGAGCAGCCTGGGCAACATAGCAAGGACCCTGTCTCTACAAAAATAAGAAAAAGTAACCGGGTGTGATGGTACCTGCCTGTACTCTCAGCTACAACTACTTGGTAGACTGAGACCAGGAGGATCACTGGAGGCCAGGAGTTCCAGGCTGCAGTGAGCTCTGATAGCACCACTGCACTTCAGCCTGGGTGACAGAGTGAGACCCTATCTCAAAAAAAAAAAAAAAAAAAAAAAAAAGATAAAATCAACAGTGTAAAAAGCCAACCCACATAATGGGAGAAAATATTAATATTTCAAATCATATATTTGATAAGAGATTAATATCCAGAGTACAGAGAGAACTCCTAAAAGTCACCAACAAACAACTTGATTAAAAAATGGACAAAGGATTGAATAGACATTTCTGCAAAGAAGATATCAAATGGCCAAGAAGCACGTGAAAAGATGTTCAACATCACTAATCGTTAGGGAAGTGTAAATCAAAACTACAATAAAATACCACCTCACATCCATTAGGATGGTGACTATGAAAAAGTAAAACAACAAGTGTTGGTGAGAATGTGGAGAAACTAGAATTCTTGTGCACTGTTGGATGGGAATGTGAAATGGTATAGCCACTGTGGAAAACATTATGGTAGTCCCTCAAAAGGTTAAAAATAGTATTATATGACACAGCAATTCCATGTCTGGTATGTGCCCAAAAGAATTGACAACAGGGTCTTGGAGAGACAGTTGTACACCCATGTTCATGGCAGCATTATTCACAATAGCTAACCAAGTATCTATTGACAGGAGAATGGATAAGCAAATGTGGCTTATAGGTACAATGGAATATTGCTGAGTCTTAAAAAGGAAGAAACTCTGCCAGATAGCTACAACATGGATGAATCTTTTTTTTTTTGAGATGGAGTCTCGCTTTGTTGCCCAGGCTAGAAAGAGTGCCCTGGCGTCAGCCTAGCTCACAGCAACCTCAAACTCCTGGGCTCAAGCGATCCTCCTGCCTCAGCCTCCTGAGTAGCTGGGACTACAGGCATGTATCACCATGCCAGGCCAATTTTTTCTATATATATTTGTTGTCCAATTAATTTCTTTCTATTTATAGTAGAGACGGGGTCTTGCTCTTGCTCAGGCTGGTTTTGAACTGGATGAATCTTGAGGACATTATGCTAAGTGAAATAAAAGACATATACTGTGTGATTTCACTTATAGGAGGTGTTACAGCAGCCATCATTGTTTAATGGGTATACGGTTTCAGTTTTATTGGTGCTGAATGTGGTGATGGCTGCACAACACCATTAATGTATTTAGTACCACTGAACTGTTTACTTAAAAAGGATTAAGATGATAAATTGTCTGTTAGGTATACATTAACACAATAAAAATTAGAAAAAATAGTCATAAAACTAAGATATTATCATTAAGAAAGTTATTTCTGTCTTAAGTGCTTACAGTCATCATATGGAAGGCAAATTGCATATACAGCATGAAGTTTTTTATGATTGAATTCTCCCCCCCCCAAAGATGCTGACATCCTATCCCTTGGTACCTACCAATGCTACCTTATTTGGAAAGTGGGTCTTTGCAGATGATCGAGTTAAGATGAGGTCAGTTGGGTGTGCCCTAATCCAATAATGATTGTGTCCTTATAAAAAGGGGGAAATTTAGACACAGAGACAGGCAGGGAGAGAAGTCGCTGTGAATTCACTGGGAGAAAATGGCCATCCATAAGCAAAGGAAGGCATGGGGTTACCAGATGCTAGGAGGGAGGCACGAAACAGACTCTCCCTCACATTCTTCAGCCAACCCTGCCGGCACTTTGATCTTGGACTTCCGGCTTCCAGAGCTGTGAAACAATAAACTTCTGTGGTTTAAGTCACCTAGTTTGTGGTACTTTGTGACAGCAGCCGCAGGAAACCATACAACACCTTACCGTGAATTCACTTTCTTCCTTGCTCTAGTTGATTAAATCCAAAATCACTTACTGAATAACTACTGTATACTCTCCCTCCACTCAGCTACGTAAAGGGTATACCGTCCTTGTCCTGAAGGAACAGTAGGGAGAAAAAGGAAGAGACCAATTTCTAGCTCATCTGAGAGAAATACACACACCTGGAGTCAGAGGTTTGTGATTAAGGCTGTTTCTTTACAAGATCAGAGACGCTGGCGGGCCAGGTGAGAGCCATCTGAGCTTTGAGGAACGGGCAGGTCACAGACTGGTGGTGAGAAGTGGCAAAGTCATACGGGGGACAGGAAGTGCTAGGCAAAGCGTGGAGGGACAAGCGAGCCAGCCAGTTTCAGGAACGCCTGCTTTTGAGCTCTCCCTGAACTTTCTGTTCCCTGCCTTGCCTGTGGCTACCCTGCTCTGCCCCTCCTATGCTTACGTGGACTGCCTTGCCCTGCGACTTGCTTGGGGAAAGTGTGCTCAGTTTCTGGGGCAGGGATGTTGCTACGGCTCACCCAACTGGCTTCGTTTTCTCCTGGGCACGGGAGAAGACCATAACGCCCAGACCGCTTGCACCCAGCGTGGGGCTGTGCGACTAATTCTGGTCCATGAATGCCACCAGAAGTGATGTGTGCCACCTCCAGGCCTGGTTCCCAGACCATCCCCTTGGACCCCAGCTAGCTCTCTCTTCTCCTGTTGGAAGAGCGGAAACAATAGAGGCCACGGAAGCCCTGAAGGGGGTGGGGGAAGCGCTCGGTGGAAGAAGCCGGGCTCCCCACACAGGCTGAACTGTAATCTGACCACAGCACCACGCAACCTGCCCCGGCTAACGGGACCCACACAGCCTCCGCTCCAGTCACCTGGCTGATGGGCTGGGTCTGGGCATCTGACTGAGGGCTTCTCACCTGCAGCTGAGCAGGCTCCATCACGTGGTTAACTGACTGTCAGTCATTATTCCATTTAATCCTCACTGCAGGGCCCACGAGGGGACGGACTTCCTCTAGGTTTGGTGCTGCCATCCTGCCTGCGGAGCCCAGGGAGAAAGAGAGAGGGGCCTGCACTGAGCCCACTTTCCCGGCAGCCCCCCCAACTGCCCCTGGAAGCTGCTCTTGCACGTTTCCCTCGCAGCCTCCTGCGAAGTAGGAGCGTATTGGGCCCGCGTTCTGTGGAGGAGGATTTGAGTTTTCCCCTAGAGACGCTAGAAAGACAGTTTTGTCTCAGCCTAACAGGATCGCCCAGCTCCACATTTATGGCTGCTTTTGTGGTTGCCTGTCTTCAGGGATGTGCAGGGCGGGTGGGGTGGAGGTGTGTATCGATTTGCTCTTCTAAGGCCCAGGTTTTCAGGAGCTGCAGGGGAAGGAAACTCTGGGAAGCGCGGCCTCTGATTCCTGCCCTGATAGGGCGGGCGCCATCGCAGGGGGCGCAGGAAGCTGCACCTTAGACCGGCAGGCTGGGGGCCCCCTCTCCAGCATGTAGACTGGAGACCCATAGCACGTCGTGGGGAGACCCTCAGAAGCCTCTTCCTCCCCGTCAGTTTATTGGTGGGGAAACCGAGGCCGAAGGGACTTGCCAGCACGGCTAACGAGTCACCAAAGCGCACCCAAACTGGAACCAGGTCTCTCCTCCAGGCCCCCAGCTCCTTCCCCGACCCAGGCGCTGGAAGGTGGGTGGCAGCTGCACACGGGACGCGGGTGGAGGCGCAGGGGGCCTGGGGCTACTCCGGCCTTTCGTCCTCCCGGGCCACCCGGAGCGCACTTCCTGCGGAGGACGCCCGGGACTGGGCGCGGGGACAGGGCCGGCCCCTCCTGGGCGCCGCCTCCCGACCTCCCTCACACCCGCAGGCCAGAGGCCAAGGGTTAGGGAGGCGGAACCGCCGCTCGACTCCGCCCCTGCCCCGAAATCCGCGCTGGGCTGGGGCGGAGCCGGGCGTCGGGTGGGCGCAGAGGGCTGGGGGAGGCGAGCGGCGGGGCGGCGAGGGCGGGCCGGGCGCCGCCCGTCCGGGGGGGCGTGGTGCGGCGGGGGCGGGACCAGGCCGGCGGCGGGGGCGTGGCCGCGGGGGCGGGTCCGCAGGGAACTTGAGCGCCCGCCTCCGGCCGCGCGCCCCGCCCCGGCCCCCGCCTCCGGGTCCCGCCTTCGCGTCCCTTCCTTCCCGGAGCTGGCAGGCGGGCCGCAGCGGCGGCGGGCGGCAGACGTGCGGACCGGCGGCGCCTCCACCTCGCTCTCTCCCTGGCTGCCGGCTTCCCTTTGTCCATTCGGGCGGCGATGAGCGCAGGGCCGGCGCGGCGGCTGCGGGCACACGGAGGCCCGCGCTCCTAGCCACTCCTCGCGGCCTCGGCGCGCTCGTCCCGGGCGGCGGCCCGCGCCCGCCGCAGCTGCCGCCGGCGCCGAACTTGGGCTCGGGAAGCCGGCGGACCGCGTCCTGCGCCGGAGCCGGTAGGGAAGGGGCGGGCTGCGGGGCCGCGGGGCTGCGGGCGTGTGCACCGGCGTGCGCTGCAGTCGGGTTCTTAGCGCGCGCGTGTCTGTGTGTGTGTGTCGTGGGGGGGGCTACCGGTGTTTCTCTGCGCAGTGGAGTTGGGGCTGACCGCGGACGGTCGTGTGTCTTTGGAATGGCGTGTATTCGTGGGGACCCGTGTGTGCACATTTTGGACTGCGTTTGTGGAATTGTGTGTTGGGGCGCAGTTGCTGGTGGGGACCGGTGCTGGGCGGGTGTCGTGTGTGAGCAGCTGTGCGTGGAGCGGGGGTGGTGGGGTGGGCGTGGGCAGTCCGGCCTCCTGTCCCAGTCGGTCGGCGCAGTGCGGAGCTTAAGAGCCTCAGGGACGGCTGGGACCCGACGGACGGGGCAAGTGTGGGCCTCGAGGGCGGCCCGGGCTAGCAGCGCAGGGGGCAGGTCTGCACGGCCCACGTGGGTCGCCTGTGAGCTTCGGCCAAGGGTGGGGGCCCACGTAGAGGCGATCCGCTCCCTCCTCCCGGGCCGGTGGGGTGACGAACGAAACCCTGGCCTCGTTCGGACCCGCACTGCCACCTGGGCCGGACACGCCGTCGTCCCCGGTTGCAATTTGCTTCTCTTTCAAATGGGGGCAGCTAGTCCCTTGGGGGGCTGTCGTGACAGGTAAAATGAGAACGCACTAAAGAAAGCTCTTGGCCCAGTGCTGGCACGTAGTAGGTGCTGTGTTAACTGGAGTGGCATCTCCTGTTTTTATTCTTTATTTTCCCTTTATCGTGGGCGGGGGTGGCTCTTACATTCCCCCGGGGCGTGTTTCGTGTCTGTCTCCGGCCCCAACTTCACGGCGACGCGCCCAGGTGGGAGAAAGTTTGGGCTGCTGGGTGTGCTGCCTTCTCTCCGCACCTCCCGAGGCCACTCCGGTGCCGGAGCGCTCAGCGGGGCGGGCGCAGGAGCTGCGTCCCTCTCGTGCCCGGAAGGCAGCCACTGCGGAGTCGGGAGCCCTTTTGTTCAACAAGTGCCTGGTCGGGGGAGACGCGGCTCCTGGAGCTGAGAGCCGCGGTGCTAAACCGGCGCTCCCGCAGAGCAGACCTCGGGCTCGCGGGCATCCCGGCCGGGCCTGGTCTCGCCGAGCGCCACTCCCGGTGCTCCCGGCCGACGCCGCTTCCACCCAGAGGAGGGTGTTCGCCAGGACGCCGAGTCCCGGGCGCTGGACACCCTCCAGCCCCACCCCCTCCCGCCCCCGCTCCCTGGCTGACAGCCTCGTGCGGGAGGCCGGGGGCCGCTGGGACCTTACCTTCCAGTCCCACACCTTAATTTAAAAGATACTTAGTTTTGAAATCAAATTTACTACTCGTACATTTGAACCGCAGTGGATGTGCGCCCAGCTCTTTCCACGATTCGCCTTCGGGAGTGTCCAGCGACCGCACCTCGGCGCTGCTCCGGCCCTGCTGTCCGGGGATGCGGGGGCCCTGCCGCTCGTTCCTTTGCTCCGTCGCCGGGGCTCTGGGCTCTTCCTCTCAGGACCCTCGCGGGCGGAAAACAGCCTTTAACCGAAGGAGCGACGGACGCCGCGGTGCTTGAGGCTCTCAAGATGGAGCTGGCGCGGGCGCTGGGGGAAGCCGGTCGCCCGCCTCTGGCGTGGGGTGCTTTCCCGGTGCGCCCGCCCTGCGCGGGGAGAAGCCGCGCTCTGCTGGCGTTCGTGACTCAGGGGCGGGAACCTCTGGTGTGGTCCTTTGGCTCGTCTTCCACCAGCGTGGAAGCCTTGAGGTCTCTGCGGGGGTGCAGGCCAGCAGGGATGGAATAAGCTAATTTTTCATCCTGGTTCGGTGACAGGGGCACACTTGGAATGCAACCTGTTTTCCATGTCATCAAATGATCTTATATCCTAGAGGAGAAAAGAGCTTTTGATCTGAATCCTACTCTTTCCCCATAATCAGATTTCATAATATTAAAAAAAAAAAAAATCAGCCCGGCTTTCTCTGCTCAGAAGACAGACCAAAGAGCTGTCTTTTCCCCCCTCGTCAAAGCCAGCCTTTTGTCTCAAGCAAGCCAGTGTTTTGGCCCTAGATCTATTTCTGTTTCGCTTTTGAAAGCGCCTGTAATTACTGCTCTTGAGGTTTTATTGGATAATGTGCCTGAGGAAAGGCCGGGGCGCACAGCCTCGCCCTGTGGTGGGTGCAGTGCCACGTTCTAGCCTTGTCTTCTCCCTTTGGATTCTACTTTGATGCCATTTTTAAGGTGGGACGTAGATGTCGATGGGTGATAACCATTTGGGGGACCCGGCATTGGGAGTCAGATGCCAGGACATGTGGGGAATGTGGGGAAACCACCACAAGCCAAACCCCCAGAAGAACCGAGATTTGCTCAAACTCCAGCCAAGGACCCATTTATTTCCAGCAAGGCCTGCTGGGGAGAGAGGCTTCGGGAAATGAAAGAACTTGGAGAAATTCAGAATTTACCCCAGTCCCCCTTTCTGGCCACAGGGCTGTTCAGAATTAGAAAGATACACTGTGGCAGGACAAAGAGTGGGCTCCCTTTGGCGACTCCCCGAAGCCCGGGTCCTCGCACTCTCCCAGCACCATGTCAGCCTGGAGCGGCCATAGAGTTTCACCCTGGAAGCGGTGGTGTCCGCACAGCCTGCCTTCGGGTCTCTGCAACATGATTCCAAGGGTTCCCACACACATGCAATACCGTGTTGAGTGTGTGTCAGGGTCATTCTGTCTCCCTATTACTCAACATGTCCTTCCCCCAAACTTATTCTAAGACCTTGTCGTGTTGCTACTCACAAGTGGTGAAGTACCATGCTCACTCATGAACCAGTGATAATCTGGGCTTCTAACAGGGAGCCCCAGTGTTTATTTGGCACCGAAGATTAAGCTAGTTGGCAGCTGAATTTTTTATCTAGATTCAGGTCAGGTTTGTATTAAAACCCTGCATTCCAGCAAGCCCTAACCATGCTTGTTTGTTGTGGGATAATGCGTTCAGTTTATGAGTTGCCAGCCCAGGATTGCTGGGGGGATTATTTTGCTAGTTTGTCAGCACCTGCTGTCATTGTGGTTGGGGAAGGAATGCACATTTGGAGCTAAGGATGAGCTGACACTTGGAGATTTTAATCATGCTCTACTTTGGGGCTCCCCATCCGCTCATCATCTCAGTGGGTTTCTTCATTGTGCCCCCCGTCCACACGTAAGGCTATGCATCTGTGATCTCACGTAGCTCTTGTCCTGTTCCCCTGGGGTTGGGTTTCTAATCTGGCGATGACAGGGTGGTTGTATATGGCGATATTGAATGGGCTTAGGGCTCTTTCCGTGCCACTTGCCCTATGGAAAAAAAGGTTGCTTTCAAATCACTTTCCACCAAAAAAATTGGTTGGAATCTAGTAGTGCAGGTTGTAATGTAACTTTAGGTAATCAATACAGTTTGACGGGTGGAACATTTCTTAGGCGCTGATGAGCAAGGTACAAGTCTAAAGAATTTTTTTTTTCTATCATCTGAAAAGCACAGTAAATCCTTTTGAGAGCCCTACCTTGGCCATGTCGTTTCAAGTAAAACAGAATCTGAGAGGCAAACCTTCACATCTCTGCATTTATGAGGCATAACTAACTAAAGACATCCTTCCCAGGGACCTCCGCTCTCTTCCTGTTGTCAGCGGCAAAGCAGGGAAGATGACTTCTTGGGGCTGTTTTCCTTTTCCTTAATTAGCCAAGTGCACCTTCCATGCTAGCTAATCCAGCTGCTGTATTTTCTGGGTATTTGTTTCTGTTTTGCACTTGAGGTTCAACCCAACTTGGCGGGAAGCCAGGGTCCTTGGGGTGGAGGTGCCGGATCAGCTCCTCCTGCCTCGGATGAGAAGTCTGGTCGCCAACCAAGTGCTGGGTCTCTGACCCTTGGCTAAGAAAACTCAAGATCGTTAAGTACTCCATGGTTAAGGTTGCCAGGATCCTGAAGAAAGGAAGAAGGCTTTCGGGTTGTGTGTGGTCCTCCTCTCAGAAGTTGTCTCTCCGAATTCGTCTCAGTACCTGTTGCCGCCAAAATCTTTCGTTGCTGTGCATCCCCTCCGGCAAGCAAGGTGTCCGCGCAGACAGTTGCCATGCTGCGTGTGTCCCTAGGCACAGTCTCCCTCCACTGGCCTGGGTCCCCTGGCCGAGCTCACCTGTGCTTGCATCTGTGCACTGGCAGGCGATGCACACCTCAGCTCTCCCCACCTCCCTGAGCTGCAGACCGCATGCTGTCTTCCAGGACGGTGGGGGTGGGGTGGGGGTGGAGGGGGGAGGGGGTAGGGGTGGGGGGCTCCTAGCTACTACACATCAGAGCAGAGCCAGGAACTATTCTCCCTTGCCAGAGCTGCATCTTCTACCGCTGTGGCCAGGGAGTGTTGTCTGCTCGTTGCTGGGAATCTCAGGAGTGCTTGGGAGCACTTGCACCCTCTTCACTCCACCCCTCTAGTGGCCAGTCCTCTCTGTGGCCTTGGCTCTGCTCCCCGACCTCATGCCTCCAGTTCCTCTCCCTCTGCCATGCTGTCAGCCATTCTCTTTTAAACACACATTTCATCATCTCTTTCCCTTCCGCCGCCTCCACTCCGCTCCCCACCCAGCGTGGGTCTCTTGCTCAGTGAGCGTTTCCGGCACCTACTGTGTGCCTGCTCCCAGCGGGGCTCTGGGAAACCCCGGCGGCTCCCCTGCCTGTGTGGAGTTTGAGGTCTCGGGCTGGGGGGCGGGGACACCATCACACAAGCCTGTGGGTCTTGAAGTGCCACTGAGGGCAGCTCCTGCCCCAGGCTGGGGGGCTTCGTGGAGAAACCCCTTCTAAGCCGACATGGGGAAGGGAGGTAGAGGCAGGGGAGGGGCTGGATGAGTTGGTGCCGTTCTTTCTTCTCTCTCACCCAGACTTCTTTATCTGCTAAACTTCTACTCGTCTTTTTTTTTTTTAATCGACAGCTTTATCAAGATATAATTCATATACCATAAAGTGCACCCATTTTGAGTGTACAGTTTAATGATTTTCAGTAAATTTACAGAGTTGGCAACCATCACCACAATCCAGTTTTAGAACATATCCATCACCCCAGGAAGATCCCTCCAGCCTATTTGCAGTCACTCCCTGTCCCCACCCGTAAGCACCCGCTGACAGGACCCGTGTCTGTCTAGATTTCCTTTTCTTCCTGCCTGTCTGCTGTAGGCTTGGCTCAAGGGCCTCTTCCGTGTGGCCTTCCCGGGGTCTTCACATCACAACTGATTTTCCTCCCAGCGCTGACGAAGGGAACCGGGTGCTCGGCCATCTCCTGCCAGACGTGAGCCCACTCACTGGCCTCTCATGCCCGCGCTAGCACAGCGCTGGCACCTACAGCGTACCCGAGGCACGCTCGCTGGGCCGACTGAAGTTGCTTTGAAGTTGCTTTCCTCACATTTCTTTTGTCTGGCTCCTGAGTGTCTAACAGAGTGTTGGAATTTATTAATCGAACACAGGGCGTGCAGTGTGCCGGGTGATGTGGACCTGCTAGGTACGTTGTCTTGTTTGAGCAAGAACATGTGAGGCAAATGGCATCAAACCCATTTTTTAAATGAAAAAACTGAGGAGGCCCAGAGCAAATACGTAGCCGAAGGCCATCAGCAGAAAATTGAAGGATCAAAAGTGAAACTAGGTCATTTTCTCTTCTGTCCCCAATTTGGTAGTAATAATATGCCCTTTTATGGCCTTGCTTGGGCTGGTGTTCAGTTTTTCCTATACGAGTCTTGTCATCCCTTCCCAAGCCACGGCAGTTCCTTCTAGGGCAGGAGTGCTGCATGACACGTCCCGTTTGCCCCAGTACCTGGTCCACCACTGAACAGGTAGAGTGGCTTAATATACGTGTGCGTGCAGAGGGGTCTCCTGGTTGAAGAGACGGGGTGAGGGAGGAATCGAGTGTTGTGGACTTTGATGGTTCGTGCATTGCAGAAGAATTTCTCTCCTTGCATCATTTTTGTTCTTTCAGGAAGGTAGCAGAGGAGGAGATCCCACTTGACAGATGCCCAAACTGAGACACAGAAATTACCCACTGTATGCCAGGTGGATCTGGGTCTCATGTGTAGACCACCAGGATACACATGGTCTCGCGATCCCACAGATGTAGAGAGCTCTCACGGTGGACAGTAAGAACGTCTTGTTCCGTTCAGAATGATCAGGACTGTTAGACTCTCATTTGCAAAATACCTTTGAGGAAATACCTTCGGGGCATTGGGGTCAGGCAGACCTGAGTTTAATTGTAGTCTTTGCTCTGTCGTTTATTGGCTGGGTGATGCTCTCTGAGTCTGAGCTTGCTCATGTGCACAAAGGGGTTCAAGACCCAGCTCAGACCATCAAAGGAGACACGGACTTGAGTATCCAGGTGAGTCTTTGGCTGGTCGCATGTGTGCAGTAAGTGGTGGTGGCTGCCTTTGCTATTTAAACATTCTTGGATATAGTGCCACCTCTGCCACTAAGTGCAGCATTCCTTTTCAAGTTCAAGTTTATTAGGTGTATGTCAAGCCAGACTGCAGTAGTGAGGCGTTTGATGTGAGAGCCTGTGGGCGTTGTGTGTGTGGAGACTTCCGGAAGGGAGCCAGTGCTGGTCATAGCGTGGAATTTGGGGACCTGCCATTTTGGGTTGTCCCAGCCTCACGCCTTCTGTGACGAGTCTCTCAGGGTTCCTGACGCACCCGTGGTGACCCTGAACGTGGGAGGCTGTGCAAAGAGATCTGCAGGCCAGGTTCTCAGACATAAGGAGGCCAGGCCCTCTTTGTCCGCCCTCCCTCTGAGCGCTCAGAAAGCATTTATCAAGTTCGGACGTGTTTGTGCTCGCAGGCCGAGGAAGGATGCCGGGCACGCTGGCAGATCGTGATTCTCTGCAGCAGTGTGTATGGATCACAGCACTCTTTTTCCTCTAGCAGCGAAATGCTCAGCTTGCTGCCTTCTTTCCGGGCATTTGACAGATGTTTCCAGAAAACAGGATTGATGACAGCCCCCACTTTTCCCTGTCACTCCCATCCTTTCTGTTTGCTGCCCTGTAATCAATTTTTGGAGGTAAGTGAGGACCTCTCAAAATCAGCCACCTATGTTTAAAAACATCATTTTCAACATCATGCAATTTTTTGTATTTTCTGCCTGTGGCTGGAGCGATGCTTTTGGCATAGTGAATGTGGGATGTGAGATTTCCAGAGAAGCACCCCGACCTCGGGGGCTGAGGCAGGGTCAGGGGCGGCAGGACTGGCGGCCTCCCCACCCCCCACCCCTCGCCCTGGCCTGGTGTGGCAGTGGCAGGGGCGTCCTTATTGAAAGCTCTTTAGCCACGAGGCACAGATCCCATGCTTGGCGCTGCAGCCTGGATGGTCGGCGGGGGGCTTAGCCTCCAAGTGGAAACTTGGTGGCTGCTTTGGCTTCTTTGTGCCTTTCCCCTTCCCAGTAAATAGAGGTAGAGACACGCCTCTGGCAGGCGCTAAGGCCCTTCTTTCCTTTGTGTCAGCACTTTGGCCCGTACAATCCATTCTTGTTTCCTGCTTTTCCCTCTTCTCTCTGAAGACAGGGATAGAGGATTGCTGCTTTTATTAGCATGTGTTCTTGATGATGGTGCTATTGCCCGACCCAAACCAGTGTGGCCTGGCTGGTCATTCCCAGAGCACGCCGTAGGAGGAAAGCTTGTACATTTGGGAATTAGCGTCACCAGTGTTGGTGGGAGTGGGGGGAGGGGAAGTATAACACAGGTGAGGAAATCCAGGTTCTCTGGGCCAGGGACCCCCAAGCTGTGGCCCATAGCTCCTTCCCCTGTGGCTTGTCTTGGGCCAGTTGCTGGGTCTCCAGAACTACATCATCACTATCACCATCATCACCATCACCATCACCATCATCTTCACCATCACCAAAATAATCCCCATCCCCAGCATTACCAAAATCATCACAGTCACCATCATCACCATCATCATCATCACCATCATCACTATTGTCACCATCATCATCATCACCATCACCATCATCACCATCATCATCACCATCACTGTCATGATCACCATCATGACCGGCACCACCACTGTCACCGTCACCATCATCATCCACTCTCTGCATTGTTTCACAACCTTTGGGCCACTGAGTCACGTAGCCCATTCCTGCCAAGTTAGCTATTCATTGTGGCTAACAACGACTGCCGGGGAGGGTGGTGATGAGGGGAGCGAGGACAGGATGATCGCAGGTCTAGAGGACCAAGTGGATGGATGCTGATGTCTGATTCTGAAAGTGACTCCATGGGAATCGCTGATCTGGAAGATTCTGAGAGAATCACACTGTTCTTTCAGGCCCAGGAGTAACCTGGGAGTATTACCTGCTCTGTGGCATTGTTCTTTGCCCCCCTCAGGGAGGACAGATTGTTCTGGCTGGAGCCCAACCTTGCTGGTTGGGTGTCATGCTTGCCCGCCTCGCCCAGGGCGGTGGGCCACTCTAGGTAAGACCCTGTGGGTTTCTCCTCGGTGACACCCCTACCCCCATTCCTGGCACAGATCCTGGAACAAAACAGATGCGCAGATGTGTGCCTGAACTAGCCACAGTCCTTAACAGTAGGATGGTGGTGCATTAAATTACTTAAAATCTTAACACCTTGCCTGAAGGGCTTGCTTTGTGGGCCTGAGTAGCCAGGTTAGTGCACTTGTCCTGTTTTCTGTGCTCGTTTTTGACTGGCAAGAAAATGTTTTTATAAGTGTTTGTTAAAATTGCAGGACAGTGGTCTGGAAGCCATCGAAGCTTTATGGGTTGGCGAGCAGCCCAATCCTATTATTCATGTTTGGCTTTTGACTTAGCACGTGAAATGTTTCCACTCCACATCTCTGTTCCCTCATTTGTCAAATGGGGTTTAGGGCTGGATAACCACTAAATCCTGTGTCAGCTCTACAATTCAGGAAAAAAGATTTAAAAATGTAAACTTGCATTGTAGGATGCATCCAACACAGAGCATAGAGAGAGGTTTCATAGCTAAAATGACTGCAAAAAAATAAACCTCTTAGGAAATACAGACACCTTAGCAACTGCCATGTTAATAGGTGGCATTATAATTCAGAAGAAACTGATATTATTGAGCAGCAGATTGTGGAGCGTAGGTTAGGAGGAGCTGTAGGGGCTGGAGGGCCCTGAAGCTGGGAGTTAGGGCGGTGAGCTCTGTGGGTTGGTTTTGTCACCCAGTTCACCATTCAACCAACCTTTTCTGTTACTTCCTGTGTTAAGGAGGCCGAGGTTAAGCAGACCCAGGCTTGTGGTATGAAGGAGGAGCCAGACTGAGAGGTGAGTGACTGCAGTGGGATATCCACTGTGGGAGCACGGAAGAAGGCTGGCAGTGGGCTGGGGTCGTGGGCTCCAGGCTGGTGCCTTATTTATTAATAGAAGCTGCTTCACTATCCCTGTAAGAGGATGCGCTGGCGAGAAAAGCCACCGCTGGCGATGCTGCCGTCTCATTACAGTGATGTATTCACGTTCTTCCTGGGAGGTGACACCACGGAACATTTAAGAAACTGGTCGGCTGAGCTTCTTATTTGGACTAATTGTGAACAGAGAAAAGACACAAGTAGACGGTACTGCAGAGAACAAGTAGTTGTATTGTTTTCAGACGCAATGGATGCAGTAATGCACACTACTGACCAGGTTGTGTCTCGGAATTGGTCTTTTTAATGAATTGCTAAGAATTATTGGAGATTAGCACATTAGTGGCAGTGGCATAGTAGGTATTTGCTAAGGGGGCTGAAAATCAGCTGTTTAAACATTTCTCCCAAATGTTTAAACATGTGGGGCTGGGAGGAAAAATACAGAGCTATACAGACAGTTTCATTTCAGTTCTGTTTGGAAGGGAAAAAGAGAGATCAGGTGAGAAGGAAATATACCACTGTTAACAGTGGTTGAATCTGATGGGATCATGGGTGATTTCTCTTTCCTGCTTTTTTCGTATTTCTCTACATTCTAAATTTTCACCAATAGACATGTATTATTTTTGCAATTAGAAAGAAAAAAGGTTTTAAAAGGAACTCCAAACTCCCGTTCCTTGTTTTCCTTCCTGATTTGCCTAGCAAACTTTCTTGTTATAGTCAGACTGGCTGGAGCCCCTAATTTTCAACCTTGTGATTATTTAAATTAATGGAAATGTATCGCAATACCTTATTAGAATTTGTTAACTGCATCTAAATTCAATACCAAGCAAATCTATTAATTGGGATATAAAGAAAAGTCTCTTAAGAAATTCACCATTTCAGTGTGGCAGAGCGTAGAGTTAGTTTATGATCTAGAATGTTTTTCTCTTTTATCGTTTGCTTGAATTTGGGCGTCCACTTCGATTCTTGACCTGGAAGGAGGCTCGGTGGCTCCTGCTATCAGTTGTGGGTATTTACTGACGTGGTCTGGTGTCCCGACACCGACAGCCCCTGCTTTTCCAGGAGTGAGCCCCCTGCTGCTTGTCTATCAGGCCGAGTGTTTCAGCTCTCTTTTTGAAAATAACTTTTTCTGTTCCCATCCCTGCCCTTCCTTTATGACTCCACAGGAAGGACCTGCTGCTCTCCAGCCCCTGTAAATTAGAGCACTCTTGGTGGCCACCCTTGCTCCTGTCCCTGTGACTCAGACATCGGTTGACTGTATTTCTTTGCCAGCTGGTAGGCAGGGCCGCCTCTGCCCATGTTGGGGCCATGCCTGACTTTTGGTGGCATTCCTCCAAAGGCGGCTTAGGCTGTTACCCCCACCATTTTTCAGGGGTTTCATCAGTCTGAGTCCAGGATATTGAATCAGCAGGGGAAAGTTATGAAGACGAGGCCAGCCATCAGAGAAATTGGCTAATATGAAAGATTAATTCCAGGGGGAATGAAGGAAAGAGATGCCGGGCCTGGGCTGTCTCCCCAGGCAAATAGCATCCCCCTGCAATCTGGGGAGCCAGAGGTTGCCTCTGCCACATGCTCAGTGCCTGCTTGCAGTTTCTTGGATTAGATATTTAAAGAATCACATCTTTATAGTCCACTGTCTGTATTTATGATCTGGAGAAAGCAAATATAATTGTCATCAAAATTCCATCATGCCTGGTAAATAATTTCAGGATCTTCCTAGCCATATAGATACCAAATTAAAAAAAAAAATTAGTCTGGCTCCAGTGTTCGGAAATTGCTCTTTTCAAGTGCCAGGTCCTCAGATTATTACAGGATTCGACACAGGCAGGAAGCCAGCTCGCCCATCACGGGAGACAGGTAGGTTGCCATGGAGACCAGGTGTTCCCTGTTGTTTCCTGGGTATCCCAGTTGTCCTGGAAAAGGAGTCGGCTCACTTTATGTGATATTTCTGAAATAGCGTGAATTAAGTTTTTCTAAACAAAGGTCAGAGGTTTTTAGTTGACTTGCATTGTGTGGGGTTTCTGACATAATTTTGCCCTCGGTTTTGTTTGCTTAATTACGATTGCTGCTTTATCCCTGCCTTTTCCTGCCAGAAACACTTAAATGCGTCAAGACCACCTATCCAAGACAACAACAACATCATCATCTTTCCATAAAGCTAGGGGATGCTTGCTTTAGTGCGAGTGATGATTCCCCGTAAAATTCAGCAAATTAACTCGACAGTCACATGTTGTGTGCCAAGCCCTGGCCTGGGCACTGGGGGTGGCGTGCTGAGCGGGGCTGTTGCAGGCCCTGCCCCGTGGAGCCTGTATTACGGTCGTGATCCCAGACCACGTGAAGCCAGGGAGGGGCGCCGGGCTGATCCACCTCTGGTTCACGGTAGCCTCGGCCACCGCCAGCCTCTCTCACTGTCCCTGTGGGATGGGCGGGCACGTGCCTTGTTGGATGGGTGATGTGTCAACTGTTCAGTTTGATCCGTTGTTATTCATCAGCATTTTTCAGAATGTAGAACAGTGCTTTGTCAGTCTGCTTCTGATAATTTTATACACTAAAAAAAAATCCTATTTGTGCATATTCTTGGGTCCCTCTCTATTGAATGTTTTTTTTTTAATTTTTTTAAATTTGTTTTTTAGAGATAGAGTCTTGCTCTGTCGCCCAGGCTGGAGTGCAGTAGCATCATTATAGCTCACTGCAGCTTCGGACTCCTAGGCTCAAGCCATCCTCCTGCCTCAGCCTCCTAAGTAGCTGGGACTACAAGAGCCACCACGCCTGGCCTTGTTGAATAGTTTCTAAAGGCAGTCATGTGATGGTTGGCTATGGAAAGCTCTTTGCACTTCCTAGGTCTTGTCAAATATTGGCAGTTTCCTTTCTCCTTTCATCTAGTTTGCCTTTAACATCTGCAAACCCACCGAAATGGAGCATCCCGCATCAGCCGCTGGAGGCCCAAGGTGGGTGTCTCACCCACTCCTGCAGAAGTGACTTCTCTGCAGTCATTTTATGAGAAAAGGCAGCAGCCACTTTTTTACTACTTCTGTGGGTCTGTGGCCTACAAGGGTCTACTGTGGCTCCAGGGCTGGACAGCCCATTGTTTAAAAAAAAATTTCTGCCTCTCACTGGGATTTATTTATTTATGAGTATTACGGGGGTACAAATGCGTTGGTTACATCAATTGCCTTTGCACCACCCAAGTCAAAGCTACAAGTGTGCCCATCCCCCAGAGAGCATGCGCCATATCCATTAGGAATTTACCTTCTCTATATCCGTGAGGAATTTGCCTTCTCTGTGTCATCCCTGTGTGTGCTAGGACCATGCTCGTGCTTTTGATGGGCACTGCCTTGTAGCCTCTGTTTCCTCATCTGTGAAATGGGAACACAGCCTCCCTTGCGAGATTGTTGTCATGGTTGCCATTAAACGTCTTGTGAACTCTAAAGTGCAGTGTCGATATAAGGACCACCATCATCGTCATCAGCACCAATCTTTTTGTATTCATCTCCTGTGGCCCCAACACAGCTGGGTCCCTGTGGCTCCCCTTGTGGAAATGTGGGTTCGGACTCCTCTGCTCTTTTCTTTCCGTGGTCTGTGGTCACCTGTGTTTTCCACTTTCCTCCTGTAAGATGTCAGCCCGAAGGAGATGTCCGGAGCCCCGCAGAGGAAACGAGAGAGGTCAGCATCCTCTCGCCCCGCCTGCTCTGCAGCAGAGATCTCCTCAGTCCTTCTGTCTGGTGGGCAGGGGAGCAACTTGCTCTCATGTACCAGGCAGCCTGGGAACTGAGTGCTCAGATGCAAAACACTTGTTCAAACACAGACAGTCAGGCCTGGCTCAAATCAGAGCATAAATTTAGTAAGCAGCTTCCCCCCAGCAGCTACCTGTGTGATCACCTTTGTTGGAATGATGGGCCGAGGGGTGGGGCAGGCACTTGCAGTTTGAAATTCGCAGGGACTCCCTGCTGCGGGCCTGGGGTCTTGAATTACTGGAAAGAGAATGCTTATCTTATTCTTAGCACCGCCATTGGAGGGGAGAAGCATTTGCTGCCTGCCAGCTCTTGTACCTTGGGGGCTTTCGTGCTCCTGCAGCCTCCCAAGTCCCTGTCCCCGCTCCCAGCCATGCTTGGGGACCACCTCCTCCAAGAAGCGTTCTGGGCCAGCTCAGGTACCTTGCTTTGCCTGGGCACTGCTGCTCGGCCTGTGTGGCCGGGACAGTCGCCTCCCAAACACAAGTCTCATCTTTCTGCCTGGCTGGGGCCTCTGTAAGGGCAGGGACCACGTGCTCAGTAGTCTCTGTTTAAGCAGAGACCAGGCCTGGAGAGAGGATCCCCCACTAGGGAAAGGTGCTCTCCCATCAGTGGGCCCCACTCTGGCTCCTTGGGGAAGCGCCCATTCATACATTCATTCATTCATTCACATTGTGCCTTCTATGTGCCAGACTCTGCAAAGAGAAAGATCCAGGCGGAAGAAGGCCTGCCCTCTCGGGGCTTATGTATTTAGCTGGGAGCAACAGACAGTAAACTAAATAAGCAGAGTGTGTAGTATAATGTCATGATACTTAGCAGGTGATTAGACTGTGGAAAAAAATAAACTAGTAAAGCAGGTAGGGGTATCAGATAGGAGTTGAGTGAGAGATGCAATTTTTTATTGGGGGAAAGTGTTTTTAATTAAGATATAATTTACATACCATGAAAGTCACCATTTGAAAATATACAATTCAATTGGTTTTAGTATAATGGCAAAGTTGAGTACCAATCGCTACCATCTAATTTCAGAACGTTTTCATCACCCAAAAAAGAACTCCCACAGCCATTAGCAGTCACTCCTCAATCTCCTCTTGCCCTAGACCCTGGAAACCAATCATTTACCTTCGGTCTCTGTGGATTTGCCTCTTCTGAATGTTTTATATAAACAGAAGCATACACTGTGGCTTCTGTGTCTGCCTCTCTTTCCTGAGCATGATGCTGTCATGGTCCCTCCCCGTGGCTGCGTGTATCCGTACGTCTTGCCTGTAGATGGCCGAATAATATCCCACTGCACGGGTAAACCACATTTTTAAAACCCATTCATCTGCTGATGAACATTTGTGCTGTTTTCACCTTGGGCTATTATGAACAATGTTGCTAGAAATATTTGTGTGCAAGTTTTTGCATGGACATATGTTTTCATTTCTCTTAGTATATAGAGGGATGCAATTTTAAGTAGGGTGGTCAGAGAAGGCCTCATGAGAAGGTGACATCTGAGCAAAGGCTCGGAGGAGATGAGGGGGCTGCCCCCCTGGAGGCCTGAGGAGCAGGACAGCAGGCACAGCAAGTGACAGGGCCCCTCCACCAGGAGGCTGGGAAGGAAAGGCTGGACCTCCCCAGCTGCCCCCCAGCCGTGGGGCCCAGTGAGTTTGGGCTGTGAGAGTTTAGTTTCAGCCTGCTGGGAAGGGCTTCTCTTTACGAATAAAGAGCCAAAGTCCCAAGACAGAGGCTCTTGGCCCATCTTTTGTTTTTGTGCCTGGAAAGGAGATGTAATTTCTGGAAGTCGGGCAGCGACCTGAGGCTGAAATCCATGTGCTAAGGACACAGAAAGGGACTGGGGCCTCGGTGGCATTCTCTTTAAGTGCTGGACCCCTGCCTCCATAGTTTTGTTCTGTGACTCAAAGAAAACTCTTTCTTGTGTAAGCCACTGTTTGCCAGGTTTTATGGTGTTTGCAGCCAGATTCATTCTTTATTGATGGAATGTCCAACACAGACATTCACATTGTCCCCAAGTCCCCCAGACAGAGCCCTGCCTGCTCAGACACCACGCAAGCCTGGGGGATGTTCTAGCCCCTTCTTTGCTTTCCTTCCCCTCCATCCTAGCTGCTGTCCCACTTGGTTATCAGGGTTAAGGTCTCCCAGTTGACCCCTCTACCTTGCTGAACTGCCCTCACCACCACTGCGTTGCTGTCTGGTTCTAGCAGGTCTCTCGGCTCCCCAGGCTGTACCCCACACAGTCCCAGCATGAATGTATGTGGGTCCTACTGCCCCCCTCGCCCCGCTCCCAGACCTTGCCTGCAGAGCCAGGTGCCAGCGCCAAGCGCAGTGTGAGATGCCCTCCAGGATGTGGCCTTCTCCCCTGTCCTCCACCTCGCCCCCTCCATCCCAGGGCGCCAGTTGTGCATATTGCCAGTTCTTTGTTAGGCTGCCCCTGGAGGCCTCTGCACTTGCTGTTCCTCCTGCTGGGGACCCCTGACTCCTCCCTCTCCCACCCACACCTGGCCAGCACCCACTCCCCCTTCAAGAAGCAAGCAGGGCTCCTCATGCCAGTGAGTCCCTTTCCCCAGGTGTCACCTGTGCACCTGTTCCCTACCTTCAGCATTAGAGCCCCTCTCTGGAGAAGTGACACTTAAAAAAAAAGTCTGTCTTTCCAGCAGCTGGACAGAGTCCCCTGGAGAGCAGAGAGCAAACACATCCCGTTCATCTCCCTCCTGTGCTGGTCTTGCTCGGGCCTGCAGCTGGCCCTGGCGGCAGGTGGGTGTGAAGTGGAACTGCGGAGGGTGGTGGGTGGCTGAGACTGTTACTGGTGTTGGCCCCCAGGTGAGGGCCCTTACCTTACCCTTTACCCTGGAGCTGGCCCCTCTCCTGCAGGGCCAGCAGTGTACCGCCTTAGCCGGGCACGAACCCCATCCCACGTATAATGAAAACAGTGAAAGCTCCAGTGACCCACACTGTCCTAGTGCTTCATACACATGAACTTGAGTGATGAGAATTAGCCTGCAAATTCACTCAGCAAACATCCGTGGAGTGCCTCCTGTAGGCCAGGGGTTCTGCCAGGTACTGGGGATACCTCAATGGAAAAACACAAAGACACAGTGAAAGTCCCTGTCCACTTGGAACTTACGTACATACTTCCATTGTGGCTGCTTCATGGAAACACCTTCAGCATTCCAATCTTTCTCATGTTTCATTTTTTTTTTTTTCTGTTTTTTTGATGAAAGAAGGAATGCATCATGTTTCATTTTTAAATGTGATACAAGAACGGTGTCTAAAAGGATGAACTTCAGCTTGCAAGAGGAATTGTCTCGGAAAGAGAATTAAGTAAAATGTACTTTAAGAAAGTCAGTTAAGAATTTTTCCAGTTATGAACATGTAAAATGATTAGCTTTCATCTTGCATGTTTCTCAGGGTCCCACTATTAAGAACTCATCACCCTGTTGTTATTAAGGGTGAAACCCAGACATTTCGTTGTGTAAAAGCCAATTAAAATAAATTAAATGCAAATACTATTTCATTGTAATGTTAATTTTGAGAACTGGATCAATCTGAGGTTGTGGAAATGCCAAAGTTGTTAAGACTTGGTTACTATGACAACAGCACTATCGTGTAAGTGGTCTGTTCAGAAATTCTTCCTTGGGTCAGGCTGATGTAGTGACTTTATCTCTTAAGGGAGGGGGTAGAGACCTGGTGACCTAAAGCCCCAGGTTCAGCCAGAACTAGAAAGTCACTTCCCCTTCTGCCTTAGTTTCCTCAATTTAGGGACAGCCACTCTACGGCTTGTGAGTATAATGTGGCATCCAGCATTTCTCAAAAATTGCTGGTTAATTTTGGGGATTCCCGATCTGCCCACAGGGTTTCAGCCCGCATTTTGGGGAAATGTGAATGATAAAGACAGGGAAGGGGAGGAAACTGGCCCTGGTGCCTTGCCTGTCCTAACTGGCCTTTGGTGAGAATGGGACCTCTTTTATCACCTTGGCTATTGGCCAGGGAATCCCTGCCCGGCGTTGTGTTTTGTTTGGGGGTGCGTTTAACCCGCTGGCCATCGTCACGACACTTTCACGGAGTTTGCAATTCACGATGTGCTCTCCCACGTCATCACGTGGGCTTGCTGATTTTTCAGCCCCGGCCTCTGAGGCCATCACTGTTTTACAGACAAGGACATAGGGTTCTGAGAGTGACTTGTCCAGGTCTCGGGTCCAAGGGGGCAGTGCCAGGGCTGGTGGGGTCCCGAGTGCCGGGCTGGTCCGTCCGTGCTCCTGAGCCTTTCCCTGGCACCTGCTCTGGCTGAGGCCTGCTCAGAGCGTGTCTGCGCCGCCTCCCTTGCCAGCGTCCGGCAGACCAGGCCTTGCAGGGTGCTGTCCTCAGTCCCCAGGGCCAAGCCCAGAGCTGCCTCGGTATTTCCTTCAGAGTGTCCCTGCAGAGAGGCCTCCTAACGCAATGCATGATTTTAAGGCACCGTGAACTGCAGCTGTAAGTGCATGTTAAACACCTGCTCTCCTGGCTGGGTGGGGTCACCTGCCGGAGGTACTACCTGTCCTCCTCATGTGTTTACCCTGTGGTCCTGCTTGCCCAGGCTCAGCTGGGGCTAATTAGTGCCACCATCGGGCTGCCGGACCGTTTCCTTGTTGCATGAGAGCCAACAGGACTGGTCTTTTTCCATTCTGTGGGGGGCAGTTGGGAAATGAAGAAGCAGTTGGGGATTTTAAAACTCTGTGTAGGCAATAGGTTGTCACACTAGCGTTTCACCCACTGAGCAATCTCGGAACGTTTGCCTGCAGCGAGGCCCTGGGGAATGCAGAGGGCCACGGGGTCAAAAGATGGTGTTTGTCACGTGGCCCGACCTTTGTCCTCTCCCACGGTGACTAGACTCTTTCTCAGGGAACCTGTCGAGTGCTCAGTGAACACACATCCTGGCCAGAATAAACCCAGAGGGCAGCAGGCTGCACGGGAGGACAGATTTGTTTTTAGTCTCGCTTAGGGGCCAGGTGTAAAGGTTGGTTAAGGTCGCCGTATTCTCTTGGAGTTTCTTCTTCTCTTCAAAATAAGTGCAGAGGGGGTCTCCCTGCGTCACGGGGCTACTGGCCACGGGGCTGTGTGAGAATGCTGCCCGGCCAGCCCCAGCGAGGAGGCAGAGCTGGGAGGTGTGTCAGCATGTGTGTTGAAGGAGGTGGCAGTGGCTGTAGGGTCTGAAGGCAGATGGCAGGAGCCCTGGGGCTGGGCCTGCTTGCAGAGCCCTGCCTGGCCACTCCTTGGAGGTGGGGCTGGAAATGGGCTGGGAATTTGCCACCTGGCGTGTGTGCTAGCCTGCCTGCCTGCCACCCCGGTGCCCTGTGAAGTTGGTAAGGCTGCTGTCCCTGGCCATTGCACTGGGTTAAGGTGGGACTCGGAGGAGAGAGTGCATTACGCCGACTGGAGCCTTGCTGTGCCCGGTGCACGCAGGGGCTTGTCCGGAGTCCCTGCTACTTGCTTGCTTTCTCTCTAGCAGCACTGACAAGCGCACAATGCGTGCGGGAGTTCTGCCTTTGGGCAGAGTCTGGGCAGCGTCCCTGCTTCTCCCTCCCCGTGCATTTTAACACCGGCTGGTGCTTGCTGACAGATGCCGGATCCCGCCTGGCTGCTGGCCATCGCCACGCCGCTGTGCCCACCCTGCGATCCAGCTGCCCTGCGTGCCTCAGCTCTCATTCCAGCCTCTGGCTCCTTGTCTTGGCTGTCCCTTAGGCTCAGCACGGGCAGTGGCTCATCTGGGAAGCCCCTGTTCACAGAGCACAGTGGGCTGACCAACTCTCACCTGCAGATCCTGCGTCTCAAAGGGATGTAGCTCTAACGCCTCTCGCTGCAGTGTCACCCAGGGAGACAGACGAGCCTGCCCTGCTGGGGTTTGAGCCGGGTCTCATCTTCCAGGTCTGCTACCTGACTCCACCTGGAACCCAGCTTCACCCTCCCCACCCCTCCTGGGATTTGCAGCCGTGGCTAAAGAGTTGGAGATACTTTGCAGCGCTCCAGATCATTTAAGGTTTCAAAACGTGCATTTTGTGGGTAGTAGTTCTATTGCCCCAGAATGTGTACGGGAACTCCGTAGTAGCTATGTGGGTGACCCACAGGAAGGACCATGCCAGTTACTTCTCTGAGCCCCACACAGGGGCTAGTGTGTGGGGGTTTTAGACCCTGGTTCTTCGCTTCTTGCCTCTGTGAGCCCCAAGCAAGTCACTTAAATTCTCTGAGTCTCGGTTTCCTGACATGTCAATCACACTGACCTGGTAAGGCTGTCGTGAGGATTATATATTAAAGCGTTGTTGTACTCATGTTGGTTCCTTTATGTGATTAACATTAAGGATCAATTGATTTTTTTTTTTTCTGATTTCATTTTTAAGAGTAGGACAGGAGCCAGCTCACTGCACAGTCATCTGTGGGTGTAAGTACTGTTACCTTCAGCCAGGACTTAATTTTGTCCACGAGCCTTGGCTCATTCTAGCAGAGAATGGAGTTATTTGGAGCCAAACTGTAGGGGACTTAATTCTCTGGGCAGCATTTTCTGCAGGTGGTGTTACCATTAATGACTATGTATGTGTTCATAAGGGGGTGATTTATACTTAGCACCTGACCCGTGACTTTTCATTTCCTGACTGACGTAGCAGAAACTTCACTTATAATGACCCATTAGATTTAGTAAGTGTAAAAGACAGGGTGGGTCGTTTCTGTCCACGAGCTGTTCGTGAGGTCATGGAGTAAGTAGCACAGCTGCAAGAGTGGCCTGCCCTGTGTGGTGTGGGGGGACAGCCAAGGGGACAGCGCCATGTAGATGTGGCACTTGGCTCTGTGTGTGGTCTCCTTTGTCTCCCAGGAACTCGCCACGGTAGGCGAGTGATGGCCAGGACCCCATTTTACAGAGGACACTGAGGCCCAGAGAGGCCGAGTGACTTGTTCAAGGGTTAATAGCACCTAGGTGACAAACCTGCACTGGGTGTGTCTGGGGCACACAGCAGGTGCTCAGTAATATTTGTTGGCCAAATATTACCGGTCAACAAATGGTTAATTTTACACGTCAGCTGGACTGAATTGAGGGCTGCCCAGGTAGCTGGTAAAACATTTCCTCTGGGTGTGTCTAGGCGGATGTTTCTGGAAGAGGTGAGCTTTTGAGTCCGTGGGCTGAGTAAAGAAGGTGGGCGTCCTCCAGTCCATGGAGGGCCTGAGCGGGACAGAAGCATGGAGGAAGGATGGATTTGCTCTCCCTGCTCAAGCTGGGATACGCACCTGCTCTCGCGCTTGGACGCTGGAGTTCCCGGTTCTCGGGCCTCGGGCGTGGATTGGAACTATCCCGCCTGAGTCTCGTGCTGGCAGACAGCAGATCGTGGGGCCTGTCGGCCTCCGTGATAATGTGAGCCGAGTCCCCATAATAAATCTCTTCCTGCATATGCTATTGGCTGTTTCTCAGGAGAACCCCGTGCAGCCAAGATCTTGGTCACTCCCCACTCGAACGTTCTCTGCCCTAGATGTTTGGGGTTGTGGGGGATTGTTGGGGAAGCTATTTAAATTCCTGGGCCCTACCTCTCTGCATCAAGGTTATTAGCAGTGAGCCTCAAAATGCCTGTAAGCTGCCCTGGGGGTGCTTGTGCACCCAGCAGTGAGACACCACTGCTCCGAGCTTCACTGGATCTTTCTCCTGAGGAGTTAGTGGTAGACAGGGCAACGCCGCGTGCAGGTGTTCACACCTGATCCCTGGAACCTGTGGCTGTGTTGCCT
This sequence comes from Mirza zaza, assembly GCA_008750895.1. Taxonomy (NCBI): domain Eukaryota; kingdom Metazoa; phylum Chordata; class Mammalia; order Primates; family Cheirogaleidae; genus Mirza; species Mirza zaza. The sequence continues at coordinate 102,413 of VSMD01131155.1, read as the reverse complement.
TACACGGTAAAGGGCTTTGTGATGCGATGAAGATCGGGGACCTGGAGACGGGCAAGTGTCCCAGATTATGGAGGATGAGTAAGGACGGTCCCAGCTGCAGTGGGTCGGAGCGAGCCGTGGCTGTGGGGAACGAGCTGAGCTGCAACCTGCTGCCTTGCAGACGAGGGAGGGCCTCGAGCCAAGGGCTGTGGGCGGCCGTGGAAGCTGGAAAAGGCAGGGAAACAGATTCTCCGCGAGAGCCTCCGGGAGGAGCCCACCCTGCCGACATCTTCATCCCAGTGAGACCTGGTGGGACTAACGACTGACAGAACCGTAGGAGAATATGCCCGTGGCGTTTAAACCAGTACGTTGGCCGTGATTTGTTAGAGCAGTGACACCAGTGTCTTCACCGCGGCTCTAGACTTTCCTTCCAGCATGTTCCCCTCCCCTGCTGGCCCGTGGGTCCCAGCCCTGCCCAGGCCCAGGTTCCTGGGCTCCAGGGTGGCCCGGGCTGCGTGGCTTCCCGCTGCAGACACGCAGAGGGGAAGGTCTCCACTGACAGAGTGCGTCTGCCGTGACGCCAGGCTCCAGGCTTTAGGACGGGGCAGGCCGTGCGGAAGGAACTCGTGACACCTGCACAAATGGTCTTCAACCCGCAAAACGCTTCCTGTTGTTTTAATCTTGGTCCTTTTTTTTTTTTTTTTTAAACTAGAGACTTTGTGCAATCTATGTGGCAGATTAGAGGTGTTTTCTGTGTAGAGCGGCCCGCTCGGTGCTGTGGAGGGATCTCGTGTGGGCGCCGCAGGGAGGGGCCGGCGGGCCTTGCTCGGAAGGTGCTGGTTTAGGTACCTCTGATGGAGAGGACAGGTGAGTCTGGAACGCCGGTGCCTGTTTACAGTTTACAGGGTGCTGCTCCTCATTTAGTCCAGTAAGGACGGTGGCCGAGAGCATCAGCGCTGGAGTGACGGGCTCAGCTGCAAATAAGTCCTGGCCCCTGAACTCCTGTGGGGCGGGCGAGTTCCGTACCCTCCCCAGTGACACGGGGACCAGTCAGCCCCATCATACAGCACCGTAAACAGCAGGAACTTATTTTCTCATCGTCCCGGAGGCTGGAATTCCAAGATCAAGGTGCTGACAGGTGGAGGCCTCTCTCCTTGTCTGGTGGACGGCCGCCTTCTCCCTGTGTCCTCTCGTGGCCGGTCTGCTGGGAGTCACTGCGCCCTAATCTCCTCTTTTTATAAAGACACCTATCACTGGATTAGAGCCACCCTAGTGACTTCATTTCCCCTTAATTACCTCTTCATTATAGAACCTGCATCCAAATACAGTAGCAGTTTGAGGTAGTCGGGATTAGAGCTTCAACATCTGGATTTTGGGGGGACGCAAGTCAGCCCCTAACACCAGGAAGGGTGGCGTCCACCTAATAGGGTTGCTAAGAGGATCAATGTAAATGATGAGGGAATTACGTGCTTAGCGCACTCAAGAATCAGTAGCCAGCACTATCAAGAAGGAAACGTGAATGGCCTTTTAAAAAAATTTATTTAGAGACAGGGTCTTGCTCTGTCCCCCAGGCTGGAGTGCAGTGGTGCCATCATAGCTCACTGCAGCCTCTGACTCCTGGACTCAAGTGATTGTCCTGCCTTAGACTCCCAAGTAGCTGGGACTACAGGCATATACCACCATGCCTGGCTGATTTTTTTTTTTTTTTTTTCTTTTTTGTGGCATCCGACCAGAGATCTAACACCTGGCTGATTTAGAATTTTTTTTTTGTAAAGATGGGATCTTGCTGTGTTGCCCAGGCTGGCCTTGAACACCTGGCCTCAAGCAATCCTCCCACCTCCCAAAGCACCGAGATTGTAGGTGTGAACCTGTGCTCCTGGCTTGAGCACCTTTTACGTGCCAGGTCAAGTTCTTGCTACATGTTAACTCACTCAGGGCCCACACCACTCGCTCTGTAAGCCGGTGTTTCTCCAGGCGTGGACACTGACCGTCTACCCGAGGATGCAGGCTGCCCGGCCCACGCCAGGCTGGTTGAGTCAGAAGCTGCTGGGTGGCACCTTACAACTCACGTTTTAAACAAGTGCTCCAGGCACACCTGCTTTGAGGCCCACAGCTCGAGGCCCTCTGACTATGCCCTGGAGCAGCTCCCGTCAGTCCCCTGCCCTCTGCTGTCATGTCATCTTGGCTCATTGCTCGTTGCTTCCGATCTGCTCTTCTCTCCTCCCAGCGGTTTCTCTAAGCCAGGCGTCGGACTGCGCCCTCCTCCCGCTCTGCATCTCGGGGACTTGCCATCGGTCCGCAGAGCACAGCACAGGTCCTGGGGACAGCCCGTGCCTGGGTCTGTGCTGCCCGGCTCCCGCTGGCCTCCCCTGCCGCGCTCCGTCACCCTCTGCCCCCACCACAGGTGCCGCCTGCTGTGTGCTGAGCACACGCGGCCCTTCCCGCCTCCTGGGCCCCGCACACACGTGCGCTTGCTGTCACCTGAGCGCTCTCTCCATCCTCACCTATGTGTCACCCTTCCCCCTGTGTTTCCTCCTGTCTCACAGGGAGGCTCTGGGTTCTCCGGCACCAGGCTGGGTCCCTCCTTTATGTTCTTGCATGGGACATGATTTCTGAAGCTGGGACACACAGGAAATCTTCGTTAGTCATATGGATGCAACAGTGGGGTTAATTTTCCAGGGGAGAAACCAACTCGCAGGGACTTTTTGACGACAGCCGGTGGCAAAGCTGCGTGGCGGCTGTCGGCGCCTCGCCGGATGCCCTGGCTTTCTGGAGTTCACCTGCCCCTTCCCTGGCCAAGGCTCTGCGTTGTCCCCTGCTCTCCTTCCTCCCCTCTGACATGGCGTTTGTGGCCTTCTGTGGGTGTGGACGTAAGTAAGCCGCCACTGACTGCCTGGCCATGTCGGCCACACCTGTGGTGGCCCCTGGCCGAGCTCACCACCGTGCTGGCAAAGTGCCCTTGGCAGGGCTTGTGAGGGAGCGCTCCTTGTCACCTGTCGTTTCAGGAGGGAGGCTCCTTGCCTGCCACCTGTCGTCCTTTACACTCATTTTGCTTATCTCGTACCCCTCCCTTCCTACTTCTGGGGCAGACACCAGCCTGTGGTCCCAGGGGGAAGTGGCTCGGCCGAGGTCACACCCAGAGGCAGAGCTGGGCCTGGCGCCTGCTCCCTGACTTCTTTCCCCGCCCGACACCCGGCTGGCTTCTGTTTCCTGCTCTTTCTCTCTGACGTCCTGACCCGTTACTGTTTCCTTCCATTTGAGCTTCACTGGAGTAGCGTCGTGATGTCTCTGGTTTGTGAAGTCCCATCTCCCCAGCAGGTTTCCAGTTTCTTTGGAACTGTCCTTCCTCCACTCCGGCCGTTGGCTTACCCCTCCCCAGCGGCTCTCAGGAGGCCCCTCCCTGTTTGGCCTCTGCACCCCTTCTGCAGCCACTTCTGCTCGGGTGGGGTGGGGTGGGGGTGGAGCAGCGTGCAGGGAAGGGTGAAGCTGGCCCTGCACCCGCCAGCCAGGCTGTGGGCTTTAAAGAAAAGAAATGGTCTGACCCTTGTTCAAACGGCGGAAGGCTTTATCCAAGACGATCACGGCAGATCACGGCAGCGTCAGCCCTGTTACAGCAGGGGGGAGGGGCGGGCTCCACCCGATACAGCAGGACGGCGGGGTGTCACGGCCAAGGAGCAGAGTGGGGATCGGCGGTGGAAAGTGACCGAGAGGAGACGTCCGGGGAGGGGGACACTTGCTGAAGGCGGGTCGAGGGCTTGGACCCCAAAGTGGGGGACGAGGAACCTGATCAGGTGTCAAGGGAGGTCGGACATTAGGGTGGGTCTCGCCAAACTGCCTTGGCAGGATTCTCGCTAAGGCCGCGCTGCGCAGGCCGAAGACAGGAGGGCTGAGGTCGAGGCCCAGGAGAGCAGGGCTCAGAGGAGCCCGAATGACGTTTGGCCAAGGGGAGGTTGTCACCTGGGCACTGCAGGAGATTTGAGGGACACCTGGATCTGGGGTGCAGCCGGCCCTGTGCTGTGGACCGCCTCTGAGCCTGTTCTCTAATGAGCCTCCGGGGCACTGTGAATTCTGCACCAAGGTACACCCCTGTTTAAAGTTCGTTGATTCCCCTGTGGCAGGAGTGACGTGCGGAGACGGGACGTCCACAGGAGCCCGGATCAGGTGGTTGTAAGTGCTAATCATGGTGGGCACTTGCGCCTGTGCTGGGGAATTGGCCTAGCGTTTCTCTTTCCGACCCCTGCTCTCTGAACCCGGGGAGTTCAGCCTGTACTCAAGGCCCAGGAGCAGCAGCCGGGCCTCAGCAGCTTCTTCCCTTGGCCAAGGCGATGGCAGGAAGCCACTGCCTCCTGGGATCCAGGCCTGGGTTCCGTTGCAGCCTCCCAGGTGTCTCCCCAGGGTGCTGGGTTCAGGTGCATCCTCCACCTGGCCTCATCCTCCACCTGGCCCCGCACCAAGTCTGGGACTCGCCTGGTCCCTTCCCAAGTAGGCGGCTGTTTTTCTCCCTCTCCCCCAGTCCTTCTCCTTCAACCTGGAATTCCTTCGTGGTCTCCACGCTGATGCGTTTGCTGTTCAACTGTGGCCATTTTGATTTTGAGCTTGACTTGATTTTGGAAGAATATTTTATTTTTTTATGCAAAAATTCAGTGTCACTTCAGTAAGACTGGAAAAACAAAGAAAAGCAAAGAGAAGAAAAGAACTCCCATAAATATCCCCCCCCATATAACTCTTATTAGCATTCTTAAGTATACCCTTCCAGATTTATGTCTCTGTAAACTTGTCCCTAAAGTCTGAGAACATAGGCAAAGAGACCCAATGTCATCAAAGGCATCTTCAATCTATAAAGAAATAAAATAATGTCATCTGTGTTCAACCTTTATAGACACCTTATAGATACAGGTAACAGAAATATGTGTATGTCTTAGCAAAAATACGATCACATTTTTGTTTTCATTGATTGTACTATAATTAGCAATAAACCTCGCAGAGCCAGGCCAGGCCCCACTCCTCCTCTCTGCCCTCTCCTTCCCCAGAGGCCCCTCTGCTGAGGGAAGCGGGGACTGTCCATGCATGTTGTGTGCTTGTACTTCATATGTGCAGGGTCTAAACAAAACATTAGTTTGTATGTGTTAGAAGTGCTCATAAATGGCATACTTATTCATATCACTTTGTAAGCTGTATCCACATTGGTACATAAATGTGGTTCATAGCCTTCTTTTTCTTCCTTTTTGTTAACTGCTATGTAGAGTTCTGTTGTCTCTATAGGCTGTCGTTTCTCCATTTCTGTAGTTGTATACAGTTAGGTCATTTCCATTTTTTCACTATTACCAAGAATGCCGTAATGAATATTCGATTCTCTGTGAGCACCGTGGAAGGCAGCCTCTCGGATGGCCCTGGTGATCCTGCATCCTGGTGATCACACCCTTGTGTAATCCCTTCCCCGTGGGTGTGGACTGGACTTAGGGACTTGATTCTAGTAAACAACACAGCAGAAGGGATGGGTGTTCACTGCTGACAGTATAGAAAGACCGTGGCTTCCATCTTGGGTGTTGTTTTTTTGCTCTCTCTTGGATCCCTTGCCCTGGATGAAGCCACATGCTGTGTCATGAGGCAGCCCCGTGGAGAGGCCCACATGGCATGGGACTGGCCTGCCAGCAACCATGCGAGTGAGCCTGGAAGCAGATCTCCACCCCCTGTTCCCATCTGAGCCTTCAGATGAGACTGCAGCCCTGGACAATAGCCCAGCTGGAATCTCATGAGGGACCTTAAGCCAGAAGCACACAGGTACCTTGCACCTACATTCCTGACCCAAAGAAACTGCAAGATAATAAATGTTGGCCGGGAGCGGTGGCTCACTCCTATAATCCTAGCACTCTGGGAGGCTGAGGCGGGAGGATCGCTCAAGATCAGGAGTTTGAAACCAGCCTGAGCAAGAGTGAGACTCTGTCTCTAAAAATAGAAAGAAATTAATTGGCCAACTAAAAATATATAGAAAAAATTAGCCGGGCATGGTGGCGCATGCCTGTAGTCCCGGCTACTTGGGAGGCTGAGGCAGGAGGATTGCTTGAGCCCAGGAGTTTGAGGTTGCTGTGAGCTAGGCTGACACCATGGCACTCTAGCCTGGGCAACAGAGTAAGACTTTGTCTAAAAAAAAGATAATGTTTGTTGTTTTAAACTGCTATGTTTTGGGGGGTAATATTTTACACAGGAGTAGATAATTAATACGAGCACATGTGAGAATTCCTGTAGATACCTAAAACATCTAGCAGCAGAATTGTTGGAGCCTATAGTATGCTCGTTCTCAACAGTACTGTTTGTTACTACATTGATCTCCAAGGTGTTTATGGCATTTTCACTCTACAAGGGTAAATGCATTCCTCTTCCCCACACCTCTCCGGCACTTGCATTATCAGACTTTAACATTCAAACACTTTGATGGGTATAAAGTACCCATCTCATGGTTGTTATAAAATACCCATCTCATGGTATTTCATGTTTGAATTTGCACTTTCCTGAGTTTCAGTGAGGTTGGAGATCGTTTTAGTATATTGTCCTTTCTGATGTCCTCTGCCATAAACAATTGCATGCTCATTTCCTTTGCCCGATTTCCTTTTGGGTAGATTATCTTTTTCTTATTGATATATAGTGTTTTTTTCTTTTTTTCATTTTTGTTTTTGTGGTTTTTTTTTTTTTTNATTTCCTTTGCCCGATTTCCTTTTGGGTAGATTATCTTTTTCTTATTGATATATAGTGTTTTTTTCTTTTTTTCATTTTTGTTTTTGTGGTTTTTTTTTTTTTTACTCTAGAGACTAATCTTTTGTCATAGTACTATTTTATATTTTGCTTTTTTCAGTGAACAGCATATTGAGAATGTTCGTCTATGCCAGTGTATACCTCATTTCATTGGCAGTTCATTGTGGAGATGTATGATTTATTTATTGAGCTGGACATGTAGGTTGTTTGCAGTTTTGCATTAGTGGCACATGGCTGTGTGTCAGTCAGCTGAGTTATGCTCTGGTAACTAATGTCTCTGTTAATGGTTTGCAGCAACAAAGGTTTCTTTCTCCCTCAAGTGACATGACCGTCACCTGTTGGCTGCGGCTCTGCTCTGTGCCATTACAGCTAGATGGCCTCCCAGGCTGGCGTCCCGTGGCACAATCATAGCTCACTGTAGCCTCGAACTCTGGGCTCAAGCGATCCTCCTGCCTTAGTCTACCAAGTAGCTGGGACTATGGGTGCATGCCACCACATTTTTTGTGGAGATGGCGGTCTCACTCTGTTGTCCAGGCCGGTCTCAAACTCCTGGCCTCCTGCGATCCTCCTGCCTCGGCCTGCGAAAGCGCTGGGATTACAGGTGTGAGCCACTGTGCCCGGCCTCATGCTATGGTTTTAAACGTGTTCAGTGGCTGGTGTCAGGGTCCTCGGAGAAGCACCGAGTGCCGGCTGGTCATTAGGAAGGGCCGCGGTGGTGTCCCTGGCAGCGCCTCGGAGCCCGCCCTGGGAGGACGAGTTGCCCATGGCTGCATCAGCTTAACCTGTATTAAGGTATGCTGACATCATTGGATTTGGGGAGGGGATTTACTATTTTTAGAGAAAGCCAGAGTAGCGCCACAAATCCCGTTAGTCAACAGGACTGAAGAGATGTGGTTGTTTATTGAACAGGGTGAGTTTTTTAGGCAGTGATGCATTTAGAAGACCACATATTGTATCACTCCAATTATATGAAATGTCCAGAACAGGGGAACCTTAGAGACAGAAAATAGATTTGTGATTGCAGGGAGTGGGGAGAAGGGATGGGAGTGACTTCTAAAGGATACGGGTTGCTTTTGGGGGTAATGAAAGTGTTCTAGAATTAGTGGTGATGGTTGTATAACCTGTGAATAAACTAAAAACCACTGAACTGTATACTTAATATCACACAAAGCAAATATAAATGGACAATATTTTGACAGATTATTGGGAGGCAACATAAGAGAATGGAATGTGAATTTTGGAATCAGGCAGGTCTGGATGTCAGTTGTGTGATTTTTTTAAAAAGACATAGATTGCTTAATCTCTGTGAGCCTTAGTCTTCCTGTCTGCAAAGTAGAGTTCATTCTCGCTTCTCGGGGTCGGAAACTCAACGAGGCGATGTCTGCATGTCTCTTGGCACAGGCAGGCACGCATGGAGTGGAAGCTGGAGTTGTTCAGCTGCCTTGTGTGTGCCCGGCACCGTGCTGGCTCCCCGGTGTGTGTGAGGAAGGTGAGGCCTGGTCTTCACCTATGGGGCAGACCCCCTGTGCACTTGGCGTCAACTCGGCGAGACCCCTCGGTGCCCCGTGCTTGGAGGGTGGTGGTCATAGAGCTCACCCCTGTGGAGCTTGTAGAGTTTGGAAGCACGTCCATGCTGTGGCCAAGGTGGGTGGCCTTGTCTCCATGTGATGACAGCGACACGTGGTAGCAGCGGAGGCAGCTGGGAGCATGGCAGCAGTGGTACAGTGGTGATGTCCAGCCAGTAATTTAATCATAGCAGGGCACACAGGCTGATGTTGATTGAGTTCTTACTACTTGCCAGATCCTGTATGCAAGTGCTTTGCTTGCATTACCTCATTTAATTCTCAAAGCAACCCTCTAGCTTACTGAAGCAGCTCGAGACGGAAGGATGCGAGTCCGGAATGTGTTTGCCAGGCGGCACCGGGGTGGGGCGGTGAGCAAGGGCGCCGACAAACCCAAGTGTGGCCGGACGTGGCTGCATGAAGCTAGGTGGTGGGTGTCTGTCATTCATTATACCCGTCTCTCGGGTTTGTACACATTTGAAAATTTTTGCAATAAAAAGCTTAAAAACCAACAACCCTACGAGGTAGGTGCTCCTATCCACGTTTTACAGATGGGGAAATTGGGGCACAGAGCACGCAAGGTTACACACTAAGACAGGGACAGAGCTCGCCATGCTCTCGTGAGTGGCAGGCCCTGGCAGCAGGGTCAGCGAGACAGTGGTCCTGGGCTCTAGGGCCTCTTGGGGTTCCTTGGGTGCTGGATCTTTCTACTGCCAGACTGCTGAGGCCTGAGGCTCCTCCATGCACCCAGCCGTGCCTGCCACTCTCCCTCTTGTCCTGTGCCAGGGGGCCTGGGCCTCCCAGCTGTGTGTGTGAGCGTCTGGGGGATTCTGGCCTCATGACACTGGGGTGAGGGGCTTTCTCGTGCTTGTGTTGGCCTGGTGAAGTCTGTGGCCCTGTGACAGACATCGCCTGTTTCTCATACTGCCACCCTTCAAAACTGGGGAGTCCAGTGGGTGGGGAGGGGGCCTGTGCTGCCTTCTCCCCACAGCAGAGCAGAAGCGACATGTAGCCCTGAGGGTGCCGTCCCTCCACCAGCCGTGTGAGTCCAGCAAGGCCACCACTGCCCCCCGAGTCGGTTGCCGGAGCTCCTTGGCATGTGGGCCCTGGCCGCTCTGACCACGCAGGGCGTGGCCGTGGCATTGCAGGGCCTGTTGCTAAAAACCACGCCACGATCTTTTTTTTTTTTTTTTTTTTTTGAGACAGAGTCTCGCTTTGTTGCCCAGGCTAGAGTGAGTGCCGTGGCGTCAGCCTAGCTCACAGCAACCTCAATCTCCTGAGCTCGAGCAATCCTGCTGCCTCAGCCTCACGAGTAGCTGGGACTACAGGCATGCGCCACCATGCCCGGCTAATTTTTTTTATATATATATATTAGTTGGCCAATTAATTTCTTTCTATTTTTATAGTAGAGATGGGGTCTTGCTCAGGCTGGTTTTGAACTCCTGACCTTGAGCAATCCGCCCGCCTCGGCCTCCCAGAGTGCTAGGATTACAGGCGTGAGCCACCGCGCCCGGCCCTACGCCACGATCTTGATAAACATGTTTCCCAGGGATTGGCGGAGGAATGTTCTCGTTATTAATATGCCTTTAATGTTGGACGACTCGGAATATCCCTCGCGGTAGTAGAAGAGGTACTTTTTTTTTTTTTTTTTTAGAAGAGGTACTTTTTGAGGTCCCCTGTAGAAGGGTGCAGAATTGTCGGGGGGCAGGGGTGGCACCCACATTGGCACCGAGGAGATGTGGCCTCAGACTGGACTGAACCTGCGGGGCCACCGTCTGCAAGCCGCGGAGCTGGGATCCAGCCCAGGCTCGCTGCTCTCGAAGCTTTGCTTTTATGCAGTCGCTTCCGAGTGTCAGGTTTAGTCTTGTCTCCAAGGGCTGTTTAGGAGGAGTCTCCGGCCGCAGGGCCCCGCTCCCTTGATTCCTGCACGAACCCCTCGCCTGTGAGTCCCGTCCTGTCCTGTCACTGCCCTCCGGGCACGACAGAGCTCTTACAGTCAGGCCATTTTCATTAAATTAAGCCTCCGACTTCGCTTCTCTGGGTTAAATCAGTCTGCTTTTTTCCTTCCCTCACAGAACATCTGTTATGAATTCTAGATACGGCATGGGCTGGGTGATAAATTGAGAATAAATTGCATGTGATGGCCCCGAAGCTGAGCTCCGTCCCGGGCATGTCTGGAGGCAGGTTTTCAGTGGAGTCATGCTGCAAATTGGCTGTTCTGGGCAATTTTTCTTAAAACCTAGATTGGCTACCCAAGGGTCTGGATTCATAATAGAAATGGAGGCACAAACGTCACCCCAGAGGAGCTACTGGGCCTTTTCTGTGGTCAGGCTCACGGTAACTTCCAGGTGGGGACTTTGGGGGAAGAGCCTGGGATTCTTTAAACAAAAACTCTCTCCTCAACACCTGGAAGCTGCCGGGGGACTTCAGAAACCTGAATTGGAAGCTGTCGGCTCTTCTACACTGGGGGAGGTCTCTCTATGCTCAGGCTGTGTTGCAAGTCCCCGTGCTTCCCAAAGTATGTGGCTATCTGTGACTTCCTGATCACCTGGGAAAATTCAAATGCTTTGGAAACATCCACAGGTCTGGAGGTTAAGGGTCCTTTATTGTAAGTTTTGCTGCCTGTGTCATTTAGATGGGGAGTTTGCAGGAGCTGAGACAGATTTCTCATTGCTGGGGAACGAGCATCCATTTGGCACTGAACGGAGCAGCAGGCCGGGCGGCCCCGCCTCACACACCTCCGGGGGCACATCGCATTCTCTGCGAAGGTGCTCTGGGTGCCGCCGCCCTGCCTTCTGGGTGAGGCCAGCCCGTCCAGGGTCCTGCGACCCAGCCATGACCAGGGCACTAGGCCCGATGGGGTAGCATTTGCATAAATAACAGCTCCAGGGGGGACCGACTGGCTGCCCTGGCCCAGGGAGGCGAGCTCGCGCTAGGCGTTGCAGGATGTCAGACTTTCAGCCGGAGGGAACGGAGTGAACACATGCCAGGCCTGGGGACAGTGTGCAGAGGCGCCTGGCTGCAGAGAGCCAGATGTGGTAAGCCGGGCGCTAAGCTCCTTCCCGGGGCTCCTGTTCTCTCTCTAGCTGAGTTTTGTTTCTTCGTCCAGCCCGACTTCTGGGCAGAGAGACGCACAATCTGCTCCTGGGCGGGGCGGCTGCCCTGCAGAAGCTATTTAGGGCGATGTGGCCGGCCTTCGAGGATCCTGTTCGTCTCTCTGTCCCGTGGCTGGAGCTCGGGCTGCGGCCTGTGAGTGGCTGTTTGCATCTCTCCCTGCCAACTCCTGGACCCACTTGTGGCCAGGCTGCCCCTCACTGGGGCCTGGCTGAGCCCTGCAGCAGAAGCACAGGCTTTGGAGACGGCCAGCCCCGGGTTGGACGCCTGGCCTGAGCTCGGGCGTGTGCCTGTGGGGGATGTCAGTGTCCCCAAGCCAGCTGTGGCAAGGGTCAAACCTGAAGTGCCCGTGGACGTGTGTGCTGGCGGCTGCTTCCCCCCGGGCTCCGTGGCTGCCGGCTGCTCTCTCTGCAGCAGAGGCAGCTCCGACCGCGGCCCGTGTGGGGCCAGCAGTGCTGATGGCCAGCGGGCTGGCCTGGCGAGGAGTTCGTTGTCACAGTATTAAATAACTTCCGGGCTGGTTCATAAACCACCCCATGCCCCCGCTCCCGGGACTCCAGGCCTCCCCATGATCAAGGTAATTCAGAAAGCCGGCACCTGGGCCATGCGGTTGTGAAATATTGTGAGTGGCGCTCTGGGTTAAGTCATAGCGTCATCTCACCACGTGCAGGCCCCATGTGTCTTCTCCCACCCCCGTCCTGGCAGTGCTCTGGACAGGCACAGAGGGGACTTCTGCTTTGTCTCCTACAGTTTGAAAGATCTTGCGTCCCTGTGAGCTGGCAGGCTGCTGGGGTGTGTGACGGCTGTGCGGGGAGCCCCACGGCTTAAAAACGGGCTGGCTTCCAGAAGTCGATGCACAGGCTTCCCTGCAGGTGAAACCAGGGAGTTTCAGCTAAAGTCACATCGGGCCTGGGGGCCTGATTCCGCAGGAATTCCCCTCGGGGCGTGGGACCAGACCCTGCTGCATCACCCAGCAATGATGTGAGGCTGGCTCTGCCCCAGAGTGAGGACTCATGTCGGCGGGAGGGAGGAGGAGGAGGAAGAGCCATTTCCTTTCCCCTAATGGAGGTCGGGCTGTGGGTGCAGAGTTATAAGGCAAAGGCAACATTGGCTCCTTTAATTCTTCTTTGCACCTCTTCCTCCTGGTGTGCCCATCCTGCCTGAGACTTTGCTCTCCCTTGAGGCACCCACACTAGCACCCCACAGAGGCCAGCCCCACCCCCCTAAAACACACTACCCTCAAATTACTGACCTCTTCTCCCCAGCCCTTTTGCTAAGAAGGCCCATCTTTGAAATACAGGCTGTCTTCTAGGGGTAAGATGATGGCAATTCTTACTAGCATGTGAAAGACTGATAGTGCCATATCTCCCCCCCAGGAATCCTGGGTGGGAAGGGGGTGTCTGCATGGTGGGCCACCAGGTGGGCAGGTGGGCCAGCCTAATCTGCCCACACGCCTCCATGTAAGCTCTTCCTGCTGTCCCCAGGGTCTTCCTTTCTTTCGGTTCTGAACTCGGAGGTTTCTGGAAGTCTGCAGTATTTTCAAGGTGGGCATGGCTTCGGGGGGGCGCCTCTGGCATGTGGGCTTGCAGGCTTGGACTGCCTGTGACTTCAGACGCTGGGTGGAGTGTGGCCAATGCCACGTGTAAGTGATTGATTTGGAACTGGACTAAATTCGAAGACCAGAGACAAAACCCTTCCTTGTGAAGATTGTTAGGTTGGTGACCTAAAGTCTTTCTGCCATTCTCTTGGCGTGGGGGTGGCTGAGGGTGTGGGGAGAGAGAAGAGGCTAGGGCAGAAAGAGCAGAGGGGTCAGTCTGCAGGGCTGGACGCCAGCGGATGGCCCGCTCTTCGCAGGTGAGCAGTTTCGGAGTGAGGCTCTGGGCCTCCCCGCAGGCTGGCCTCTCTGGCCGCGGAGAGTGTTGATGACTGGCCGCCTTGCAGGGCAGCTTCAGGCCCAGCAGGGCAGGCGCCCTGTGCGGCGGGCCCTGCACAGAGCCCTGAGCCTGCTGCTTCCTAACCAGGCTTCTGAGCTGTCGAGGGAGCCGTGATGAAGCCTTCCTTATTAAAAACCAAACAAAACACGAGAGAGGCAGAACAGGCCGAGCAGACAGTTGAGCGCCACAGTGAACTCGTCAGCCCTGCAGCTTTGATCTCGGAGGCGTGGTGGCTCCCGCTCGGAGGCGCTGGGGACGTGGTCTTTGATGTTCTCCCTCCCCAAGGCCATCCCCGTGACCGTCCGTCTGTGCAGAGTGTGCGGCGGCCCCGAGCCAAGAATTAATTATGTAATAAGCCCAGATCCTAGGCCCTGCCCGGTCAGGCCGTGCCAGCGAGGGGGCCCCAAAGTGCCACCAGGTGCCTCAGGATTAGCATAAGGCCTGTTTATCCAGGAAGCGGGAACGAGTGCACATCTGTTAAGCGGATGCATGCGGTGGCGCTTCTGAAATTGTAAGGTTATTGTCTTTATGGAACTCCAGAACAGCTTCTTGGATATCGCTCTTCAGGCCCTGAAATGGAGCCCTGTGCAAAGAAATTAAGAAAAGCTATTGGGCATCTGCAGCCACTATTATACCATCTGGTGGCTCAGAAATATTTTATAATCCAATGAGTGAGATGGGCTTCTCATGCCTCACACCTATCAGCTCCCCTCTTCCCTTCTCTCCCTTCTCTCTCTCTACCCCCTTGTCTGTCTTTGGGAAACACTAGAGAAGCCTTTTTCCCAGGAGCGAGGGTACCGTATTCTCAATGTTTGCCCCTTGCTGGCAGGGTGACCTGGGCAGTGCTCTCAGGTGCTGCGTCGTGGCTCGTTCATTTGTAAGATGGAGATAACGGTTAATCCCTCACAGTGCTGCGTGCACGCGCAAAGGAGATGGACACGGGAATGTGTCCTACTGTGATGTTATCCATTTGTCTTAGAAAGACTTTTTTTTTTGAGACAGAGTCTCACTTTGTTGCCCAGGCTAGAGTGAGTGCCGTGGCGTCAGCCTAGCTCACAGCAACCTCAATCTCCTGGGCTCAAGCGATCCTCCTGCCTCAGCCTCCCGAGTAGCTGGGACTCCAGGCATGTGCCACCATGCCCGGCTAATTTTTTCTATATATTTTTAGTTGGCCAATTAATTTCTTTCTATTTTTTTTTTTTTTTTTTTTACTAGAGACGGGGTCTCGCCCTTGCTCAGGCTGGTTTCGAACTCCTGACCTTGAGCGATCCTCCTGCCTCGGCCTCCCAGAGTGCTAGGATTACAGGCGTCAGCCACCGTGCCCGGCCTAGAAAAACTTTTAAAAATTGTATCCTTTAGCTTTTCCTGAACAGAAATGTGATCATGCATGTTCACCATAGAATAGTTAGAAAATGTGCAGAAACTAGAAAACAATTCTTAATTTATAACCCCCTCCCCCATCACCAAACAGGACAACCACTGAGGACATCTGGCAAATTTGGGGAGATTTCTTAAGTAGCACGGGCACACAGATGGTCTGTTTTTCTCCAAACCGTGAGGGATAATTGTGGAAATAAATGGAAGTTTGCGCCGTGGGCAGTCTGAGTGTGTGCACGAGTGCGTGCTCCGGGAGCGTGCCTGCGTGGGTGTCTGTACGTGCGAGAGAGAAACCCAAGGTGCGGCGTGGGTGTCTGTGTGCACAGACGTGGGGTGCCTTGTGTCCGTCAGTGTGTGAGAGAGCAAGCGGGGCGTGTGCGTGTGTGTGTGTGTGTATGTACACGTATGTGCAATGCCTGGGGGGCCTCCCTTATCAGAGTGGGGGCGGTGGCTTCCAGGCAGGGCACTAGCCTGGCTGCCCCTGTGCCCTCTGAGAGGTGGGTGGAGAGAAGGGAGTTGGCAGCAGCGACGGAGACCTGGGGACATGGAGGCCCGGGGGCCTCCCCAGTCTTCTCTCTCAGCAGTGCTGTGACGGGTGTCAGGCCACGGCGGGGACTGGGCAGGAGGCCTGGGCTTTGGAGTCTTAGGTATGAACGCTGTCTGCCGGCCCCCATCCCCACCCCTTGTGACATTCCCTCCTTAGTGCTGTCTCCCAGAGACATGGAGGGTGTTGGTGTCCCCAGCCGGCCCAGTGTAAACGATCTGCTCAGGGTGTCTGCCCGGGTGGGAGGACCGTGGGCAGCTGAGAAGCACAGCCCCTGGGGCTGCGTGTATGATGGTTTTTATCGATGGCGCGTAAGTGCGGGGGGGGGGGGGGGCTTGGAGTGTCAGGGCCGACACCATCAAGCAGAACCGAACGTGCGGTATTTTCAGCAGCATAGTATAAAAACGAGAATGTGAGTTTCTCGCTTTTCTCCCCCTTCCTTCCTCGTGTCTGGTCCTCCAACGCACCCCCCAACACGGCAGGCACCGCCTCCCCCCTTCTCTCGCTCTGACTGGGGCCAGGGCCGCTCCGGAGGACGTTAGATTTTAAACATTTGTTCTTCTCACCCTCCCTCCAACCCCACCCACCCGCCCAAACTAGTTTCTAAGGGATTTATATTTGCTTGCAGAGTGGTGCAAACTGTTTTCGTCCTCCCGGGAGCGGAGTGCTCACAGATAAGCCTGAGCGGCATTGCTGGCATCCGCTTTCCGAAGTCTCTGGAGCACCTCCACGCCCGCCCCAGGTGCTGGCCCAGGCAGGAGCTGCTTCTGTGAGTTCAGCCGGGCACGCGGGTCGTCCTCAACGAGAGGGAGCACGTCTGCCTCCCTGGGCGCCTCCACCGTCAGAGGTGCCCGTTCTTTGGAATGACTTGCTCACTCGGTCATTGGTTTGGTCATTCGACCACCCAGGCCCCCTCCCCAGCTGAGCGGGTCCTCCCGGCCGGGCAGAGCCTGTCTCAGACTGCGTGGTGGGCGGTGGGTGGGTCACTCGGGAAAAGCTTCCTCTGGAGCTGGTGGCTGACTTGGGTCATGATTTCTTGATGGTGTAAAATGTGCCTGATAATGGCCTGTTGTCCCCAAGCTCCAGCTAAGGCGTGGACTGACGTGGGGCAGAGGTGGGGAGGGAAGGCGGGTATAAAATGTCTACACCTACTGCCCCTCCTTTGGAGGTTTCTTCCGCCAGGCTATGCTGCAGCCCCAGGCAACCCAAACAACCCAGACAACGTGCCCTGCAACCCTGTCAGCCCCAAACAACCGCCTGCTCCTCCTTCAGCCCCAACTCTGCTGTCTGGGGTCCCCCCACGTCCCCCTGCCCCCCGGCAAGTTTGAACGCACCTCAACCAGCACCTCTTTCCAGGGGCGCTGTGGCTTTTTATTCCTGGTCCGGCGGAGGTTGGGGGTTGTCTGAGGCCTCCTCTGTCTCGCTGGCGTCCAGCGTGCTGCCTGGCACAGAGCACGGCGGGATCGATTCAGCGTCCCGCCCCTCACGCCCCTCGTTTCCCTGTCCCCGTGCAGGCAGATGCGCTCGGGCTCAGCGAAGTCTGCTCGAGCGTAAGAAAACGTATTTGTAGTTATGAGATGGGGACGGGAGGCTGCGGTGGAAGGCCCACTTTCCGGAGCCTGGCTTATCGGAGAAGGACCAGCGTCGCCTGTGCCTTCGTTCAGTTATTAGACACCTGCTGTAAGCCTAGCGTGGTGCCGCAGGTGTAAAAGCGGGATCGAGTCCAGCGAGGCAGGGACTTGGAGGCTGTGAAACAGGCCTCTTAATCCACTTATTTTGTCCACGCCAGAGCAGTAACATTGTGTCTCCTTAAAAATACTCTGGGTTCTGGCCTTCTCCCAGGAAACCCAGACCAGCCTGGCGTGGTGCCCCCCGTCTGCCTGTCGGCGCCCTCCTCCAGTGCAGCCCCAGCACGCATACCGTGCCAGTGTTTTATTGACTCGCGACCACAGTAGCCGCCTGCGTGGGTCCTGATCACTTGGTTGCTTCACGTTGCTCCCTTCGCACTTTTCCTACTTGCTTACCTCTGTGGCACTGGGGTGCCGTCGTGGCCCTCACGGCGCTGCGGCACGTCTGCGTTCATAATCCTTTCCCGTTGTTGCCGGGCAGGGACGGAATCTACGTCTTCAAAAAGAAACTTTGCATGCTTTCTCTGTGCCATGAAAGTAATCCAAACTCATTAGAGCGTCTTGGGAATACTAAACGGTAAGAAGGAGACAAAGGCCGGGCACGGTGGCTCATGCCTGTAATCCTAGCGCTCTGGGAGGCCGAGGTTGGAGGATCGCTGAGGTCAGGAGTTTGAGACCAGCCTCGGCAAGAGTGAGACCCCATCTCTACTAAAAAATAGAAAAATTAGCCGGGCGTGATGGTGGTGCGTGCCTGTAGTCCCAGCTACTTGGGAGGCTGAGGAAGGAGGATCCCTTGAGCCCAGGAGTTTGAGGTTGCTGTGAGCTATGTTGACGCCACTGCACTCTAGCCTGGGCAACACAGTGAGACTCTGTCCAAAAAGGAAAAAAAAAAGGAGACAGAAAAAGAGGATATTTAATCATGCCTGCCCAGGTGTAACCACCGTGCATTTGAGTGCTCAGAAGAAGCCTGCTTTTCTAGTACCATCAGCCCTGGCGAGGAGTTGGGTAATTGAGAAAGGGTTATTAAAGAGGGGATCATGAATATGATAGAGACGTACTGAGCATTTTATTTTGACATAAACCATTTCGTTTTAGTATCAAACATGATAAGGATATCCCTTATCTCTTGATTTAAGGCCAAGACCTTTCTCGGGTTACGGGTCTACTGGATGATTATTCACACCTGTGTGCATTTTCTGAGATTCTCAGTTTCTGTTTCTGTCAAGTGAAGTGGGAGATGAACACCAAATACTAGCAGGTTTCCATATGCCCCCGATAGTGCACAGCTATTTTGTTCATGCCTAATTGAATAGCCATCTTCCTGGAGCATTCACCTGTGTCCTAAAACCACCGCCCCTTTAACTCCTATCTAACAGTTTACATATAATTTAATTAACTTATGTAATTACTTAAGTATAACTGGTACAAGCAGGTTTGAAAACATGCACAATGGAGTGTGGTCCACTCAGAGAGCGGAAGGCTCCGGTGTGGTCTGCACCTCCCAGCAGGGGGCAGAGCTCGTCCCATAGTCCGGGGGCAGTGGGGGAGGCCATTGGGGACGGTAAATGAAACCTGTTTTCTTCTGGTCTTTTTACTATCTGTGCCTGCTTTTATATACAGAAAACTTTGTGTGATTTTTCTCTCTTAAGACTTGGAGAAGTCTCCTAATGTTATGAATTCCAGGCTGAAGATTTTAAAATTAAATATGTCACAGCCACTGGGTGCAGTGGCTCGTGCCTGTAATCCCAGCACTTTGAGAAGCCAAGGTGGGAGGATCACTTGAGGCCAGGAGTTTGAGAGCAGCCTGGACCACATAGCAGGACCCCCAACTCTACAAAAAAAAAAGAAAGAGCCAGACATGGAAGTGTGTGCCTATAGTCTCAGCTGCTCGGGAGGCTGAAGCAGGAGGATCACTTGAGCCCAGGAGTTTGAGGTTACAATGAGCTATGATTGTGCCACTGCACTCCAGCCTGAGTGAGAGAGTGAGACCCTGTCTCTAAACAACATGCAAAAGTGAACATCACACTACCACACTTGCTAGTGAAAGACAAAAAACTTTCTCCCTAAGATCAGGAACGAGACAAAGATGTCTACTTTTGCCACTTTTATTCAATATTGCACTGGAGATTCCAGCCAGAGCAATTAGGCAAGAAAAAGAAATAAAAGTCATCTGGATTGGGAAGTAAGAAGTAAACTATCTCTATTTGCAGATGACATGGTTTTGTGTATAGAAAATCCTAAGGCATCCACTGAAAAAGCTATTAGAACTTATAAATGAGTTCAGCAAAGTTTGTGGGATATAAGACCACTATAGAAAAATGAATTGCATTTCTATACACTTGCCAGTGAAATTAGGAAAATAATTCCATTTACACTAGCATTGAAAAGAATAAAGCACCTAGGGATACATTTAACAAAAGAACTGCAAGATTTATATTCTGAAAACTACAAAATGTTTTTGAAAGAAATTAAAGAAGATGTAAGTAAATGGAAAGATCTCTCATGTTCCTGGATTAGAAGACTTAATATTGTTAAGATGGCATTGCTCCCAGATTAATCTACAGATTCAACATAACCTCTAGCTGGGTTTTTTGCAGAAATTGACAAACTAATTCTAAAACTCATGTGGAAACTCAAAGAACCTAGAATAGCCAGAATACTCTTAAAAAAGAAGAACTAAGTAGGAGAACTCACATTTCCTAATTTCAAAATTTATTACAAAGCAACAGTAATTGAGACAGTACAATACTGGTACAAGGATATATACATAGATGGGTGGAATAGAATTCAGAATCCAGAAAAAGATCTTCACATTTATGGTCATTTGATTTTCAAAGGTAGCAAATAATTCAATAGGGAAAGAATCGTCTTTACAACAAATGATGTTGGGACCAGTGGATAGCTATATATAAAAGAATGAAGTTGGGCCCCTACCTCACACCATATAAAAAATTAACTCAGAAGGGATCAAAAACCTATGTAAGAGCTAAAACTATAGAATTCTTAGGGGAGGGGGGAAGGTATATAAGTCTTCTTTGAATTAGACCTTGAATTAGGCAATAGTTACTTAAATATGACATCCAAAGCACAAGCAAAGAAAAAATAGATAAATTGGACTTCATCAAAAATTTAAAACTTTTGTGATTCAAAGGACCCTATCAAAAAAGTGAAAAGAAAACCCCTAGAAGAGGAGAAAATATTTGCAAATCACATATGTTTTAGACTTGCATCTAGAATGTATAAAAAATTCTTACAACTGAATAATAAAGGGCAACCCAATTTAAAAAATGGGCAAAGGACTTGAATAGACTTTTCTCCGAAGAAAAGAAAAGAAATGTAAACTGGTACCACAGTGAGACACCACTTCACACCCACGAAGATTGCTCGAATCGAAAAGTCAGATGAATACAAGTGTGAGCAAGGACATGGAGCAGTTGGAGCCCTACACACTGTTGGTGGGATGAAAGTGGTGCAGCCACTTTGGAAAACAGTCTGGCAGTTCCTCAAAATTGAAATACAGAGTTACCATGTGACCCAGCAATTCCACCCCTAGGCATATACCCAAGAGAAATGAAAACTCATGTCCACGTGAAAACTTGCACATAAATGTTATGGCAGCACTGTTGATGATAGCTAAAAATGAAATGACTGAAATGTTTGGCAACTGCCGGAATGACGGATGGGCAGATAAGATGTGCTATATCCACACAATGGAATGTTATTTAGCAGTAAAAGGAATGAGGTGCAGATTCATGCCACAACGTGGATCAACTTTGAAAGGAATACGCCAAATGAATGAAGTGAGTCACAAAAGGCCACACATTGTATAATGTGATTCCATTTGTATGATGCGTCCAGAATTGGCGACCCTATAGAGACAGAAAATAGAACAGTGGTTGCCTGGGGCTGGGCGTTGGGGGAAACGGGGCGCAACTGCTAACTGGTATAGGGTTTCTTTGGGGGAGATAAAAATGTTCTAAAATTGGTTGTGGTGATGGCTGTACAATTCTGTGCAAGCTTTGAATTATATACTTTAAAAATGTGAGTTGTACAATAGGCGAACTGTATCTCAGGAAAGTTGCTATTTTATAAAAGACCCTTAAACACCAAGAGCACTGCTGCCCGTCTGTGCACCCCTTCCTCCCTCTTGGCCCACCTCGAAGTCTTCCTCCATCGCGTCCCTCTCAGCTGGCGGGGCCCTCCCTTCCCCCTCTCCTTCCCCAGAGCCCCCCCTCAGGATGTGGAAGATACCTCGATTCCCGCCCACATGTTGCTAGAACTTTTCCATGCTCAGCTTAAATCTCTTTCTCTTTCTTAATGGGCTGACTTCCCAGGAGGGTTTGGTGTCTGGACCTAAATTAATCCTCCTGGAAACGGTTGACTTCACCCTCCGTCGGCTGTTACATCAGCACAGGCCACGCGTGCTGGGGCAGGACTCAGGCCCGTCCCTTCCTCCGCAGCCCTCTGGGGACGTCTGGGGTCCGGGTCCTTGGTTGGGCCCTGCTTATCCCTGGTCCTCGTGGGCGTCTCAACACCAGGGGGTCAGGAGAGTTGCGGCAACCAGCTCAGCCCCCCCCCTCCAGGGAGAGCTGGGGAGGGAGCTCCAGCTCAATGTCCCCCCAGCTCCAGCAAGAGGGACCTTTGGCATCTCCCTCAGCTCTGCCCAGGCCTTCAGACCACACGTAGATCATGCCAGGCCTCTGCATTCTCTGTAGCAGCATGAAAAGAATCTTCTAGTCTTTCTGGCCAACTTGCAAGGTCTTTAAAGGTGAATACCATTCCTGACATTGCAAAAACTTCAGAGCAGGTTGCATACTTGATACTTTTTGATATGCACTGATCACTGAAAAAGAAGACTGTTCATGAAAAGTGTGCTTTGTCAGTTCTGCAGACAAAGGGGGGGGGGGTGGATTTTTGGCTGACCAGGTGAAGATAAAGGCAGATCTAATCCCCAGTGCCTGGGCTGGCTGGCACTCAGTGAGGATGCAGTTCTCATCTTTGCTGTTCATTTGCTGGGGGACTTGGGAAAGGCCCCTTTGCCTTCCTGCACCTCGGTTTCCTCTTCTGTCATATGGGTGTATTTCTGTCCTGCTGGTCACGCGTTTGTGTGAGAACCAGCAAAGGCCTGTGCAAGTGTGCTGAGCATAGAACCTACCATTACTCTCATGATACCAAACACATTTTAACACCAACAAGAACAAGAAAGAGTGCAATCTCAGCAGAACAGTCAGTCCTCTGAACGAATACCTCTGATGGTAGAGAAACTCTGGACACTGTGGTCCCAGGACCAGAGCTGTCCGGAGGGCACTGCCTACTGCAGCTGCTGTGCCTTTAAGAGGAGGCCACTAAAGTGACCAGCTTTCCAAGAAAGGCCAGACTGTGGGGAGGTTTCTTTTTTCAACTTTTTAGTAAAGAAAATTTCAAACATACACAATCATAGGGAGAAGAGTCAAATGAATGGTAGAATTTTAAAGGAACCAGGGAGTAGCCTGGGATGGTTTTAGTCGGGCCTGAAGGTGAAGGATCTGCTAGAGAACTCAGAACGGAGGGAGAGCCAACACTGTCACCTGACCCACAGCTTCCCTGGGATGACACCACAGGCCCGTGGACCAAGTCCAGCTCACTGCCTGTTATTGCAAATAAAGTTTTATTGGAACGGTGCACTCATTCGCCACTGTGCCATCGTCTCTGGCTGCTCTCGTGCAACAGGCAGAGTTAAGGAGTTGGGTAGTTGGCCAAAGACCCTGTGGCCTGCAAGGCCCAAAATATTTACTCTCTGGCCCTTCACAGAAGTAGTCTGATGACCCCTGGTCTAGAGTGCGGAATGCTGGATCCCTACCTAGAGGGACTTTATATTCTGAGCGCCCACACTTGGATCCACTTTATTAATATTACGGTTTCGTGAAGTGATCTCTCATCTGTTCTGGGCTTGCATTCCTCCAGCGACAGGGCGCTCACTCCCCAGCAGCAGTGCGTTCCAACAATAGAATCATGCAGTTCCACCCCTTGGTCCTTCCTTAGCTTGCTCTCCTGAAGCCTCAGCTCACGTGTCTGTCTTCCTTTTCAACCCTCAGGGCCAGTGCAAGTCTGCTCCCTCCTCCCCCGGCACAGCCCTCAGCCCTTCTATCCTCCACCAGGGGCGGGAAACTTGGGGCCTTAGGGCCAGGTGTGGCCTTCTTGGTTCTTAAGTGTGGCCTTTTGACTGAATCCAAATTTTACAGAAAATGCTTTCATTAGAAAGGATTTTTAATATCCTTTTTAAAGGATACTGTGGCCTTAAAGGAACATGCATGTGACCTTAAGGCTGCAGGTGCCCCACCCCTGCTTTCTTCATTCCACAGATACTTTCTGAGTAAATACCTCCAGCCTCCTGGGAGCCTCCCAGGCCTGCTTTCTCCCCTGAACTGTAAGGGGGCACTTCGCTCGCCTGTCCACCTGAACAGCATCCCCAGCCTCTTCTGGGGGAATTCTGGGCTGATGCCAAGGCCGACCTGGCCAAGTGAAGGCCACGGTTGGGGTCAGCCACCTTCCAGGTTTACCTTCTAGGTGTCCTGGAGCGGTCATTGCTCCCATTTTACAGAGAGGTAAACCAAGGTTCCCGGGCTCATCGCACAGCCGAGACCAAGGCATCAGGACTCAGTGCAGGTCTCCTGGCTATGAATCTCACATTCTTTCCACTGTTCCGCACTGCAGGGCAAGGACAAGGGTTTTAACTGCTCAAAAACTACTTTTTGCTTTTTTCTGGGGTTCTTGCATAGGGTTTAAGAATGAAGAATATGGATGGGGGCTTTTTGTCCAAGTGCCCCAGGTTTTCCAAGAACATCTGATCCTAAATACACAGCCTGTGGGCCAGCCTTATGCTAGAACTTGTGACACAGCTTTTGCTTCGCAAACTGTCACCGTCTTCATGGATCTTTCCATTCAACATGCTCCACCCCCAGCCTGGACCATGCACCAGGCACTGCGTTAGGTGCTGTGGAGATGAAGATGAAGGAGGTGATGTCTTGTGTCCAGGGAGCTTGCAGACTAGCAGAAGGACAGAAAGCAACATGGGCATGTGCACCCCGTCTTTAGAGGCCTGCAGAACAGTGGGTGGGCTCTTGGGGCCGGAGGCAGTGGCAAGGAGAGAGGATGTGTGAATTGAGCTTTGAAGGGTGCATAGGTGTTTGCCAGGACAGCTGCACACTTAACTGCTCCTGAAAAGTAGGTGGGCAGCTCCTCTTGGATCCTCCACTGCAACGTTGTTGGCGTCTGCGGTGACAGCCTCGCATGGCTGGGAAATCAATCTGACTGCCCGGGGCTCGGGGAGGGTGTGTAGCTAGTTTGCAGAGGTATTTGAAGATTAAACTCCATGGAGATTTACAGATTTTTTTCTAAATAGATAAAGAATGACCTTATTAAGATTTCTTCTGGCTCCTTGTAGGGACCCACAGGGTCCCTACAAGGAGCCAGAAGAAAGACATTGCTGTGAGGATCTCAGAAACTAGTTCCTATTTTCCTCTTATTTGGAGAGGGGTCCCCTGGCTGAGGACATGTTCTAGTGACAGCATTGGGCTCAGTCTTGGAGAGTGTGTTCTCTTCCCTGGGAACATTAGTCACAGCACAGTAATTTACCCCAAGGGCTGCACAGAGAGAGTGGGATGGTATTGATTTGTGGGCCTTTTTGCAAAACATACTTGTCTTAACTGGCGAGGGAACTGGCCTGAAGACATTCTGTGTGAAGCTTGACAGCGTGGCCGCAGACCAGGCCCTGCTCTGCTCCCCAAATATGGTGGTTGGGGGAGATGGAGCAAGGGAGAGACGTGCAGAGAGAAGGTGGCCATGGAGACGGGGACACAGAGAGAGGAGACAGACACCAGAGTGGAGGGGAGGGACATTAGGGGACAGACAGACAGGAGGCCGTGCCACTGGGTTCACACGTGCACTGACCCTTCTCTGTCCTTGGGAAGCAGCCATTTCCGGTCGGCCAGCTGGGGTGGGATCCCGAGTGCCTGGTGGTTGCTTCAGCCGGGGAAGCTCCCACTTTCCTTCCTTCCTTCCTTCCTTCCTTCCTTCCTTCCTTCCTTCCTTCCTTCCTTCCTTCCTTCCTTCCTTCCTTCCTTCCTTCCTTCCTTCCTTCCTTCCTTCCTTCCTTCCTTCCTTCCTTCCTTCCTTCCTTCCTTCCTTCCTTCCTTCCTTCCCTCCTTCCCTCCTTCCCTCCTTCCCTCCTTCCCTCCTTCCCTCCTTCCCTCCTTCCCTCCTTCCCTCCTTCCCTCCTCCTTTCTTCTTCCTTTCTTTCCTTTCGACAGAGTCTCACTCTGCTGCCCGGGCTAGAGTGCCGTGGCATCAGCCTAGCTCACAGCAACCTCAACGTCCTGGGCTCAAGTGATCCTCCTGCCTCAGCCTCCCGAGTAGCTTGGACTACAGGCCTGCACCACCATGCCCGGCTAATTTTCATTCACCACCATGCCTGTCTAATTAATGCCAATTAATTCCTTTCTATTTTTAGCAGAGACAGGGTCTCGCTCTTGCTCAGGCTGGTTTCGAACTCCTTACCTTGAGCGATCCACTCGCTTCAGCCTCCCAGAGTGCTAGAATTACAGGCGTGAGCCACCTTCCCCTGGGGTCCCTGCTTTTCTGTCTGGGAAGGAGTCCAACCACCCTCACTGCCTCCCCTCTGCTCAGGCAGAGGCCTACACTGGCCGCCAGGGGCTGAAAAACACCAGGACTGAGAGACTGGCGTTTCGGCACGGACATTCTAGGTTCTGCGGGACTTGGAAGTCTGGCTTCTGCGCTCTGGCCCCGTTTGTTAGATCGCGTGGCGAATGTTCCCTCTGTTCTCCCTCTGCGGAAGAAAACTCGCATCACGCTCCCGCTCAGTGGACACGTGGACACCAGGGTGCTGACCAACTGGTAACCGGCGTAATACTAATAATCGCCAGCGCCTATGACGCGCTCGCTCTGCGCCAGGCCCTTTACAAAATTTGTTCATTAACTCATTCGTATATTCACCCTTGTGATCCCAGCAACAACCCCGGGAGACAGGTTTTTCTCTGTTTTAGACAACGAGGTTTGGCAACGTGCCTAAGGACACCCAGCTCCTAAGTCACTAAACCGCGTGCCCTCCTGGAAGGGAGACGGGCCGTGTCTGCAGCGAATCGCGATCCTCGTGTGAAAGTGTTGAGGCCACAAGAGGCTGGGCCTCTTCGTGCCAACGAGCCCATGGTGGAGACCCCTTTTGCCTGAGGCATGGGGGAGGTGGATTCGAACTGGGCCTTGAAGGCCAGGCTGGGTGACAGCTGGGGCAGGACAGTGTGGGCCGGGACAGTGGTAGTCGGGCTGGGGTGGGGCGTGCCTGGGGAAGGCTGCCCTGTGCCTGGTGCCCTGGGGAGGGGGCACACCCCGGCCCCCTTCCATCCGTATTTCCCTGAATTTCAGGTGAGGACCCTGAAGCCCAGGAAGGTTAAGTGACTGGTCCCGGGTGTAAAGGCCTGTGCCCCACAGACCATGCCACCCTGGAGCTTGGCAGCAGGAAATGGCGTCCCACAGCAGGTGAGAGGCAGGCAGAGAGGCACAGGTACTGAGGAGCCCCCGCCTGTGTGGCCCCCGGGCCCTGTGCAGCCCCACCCCTGTGTCCCCTCAGGCTCCGCCCACCCTCCTGCCCCCAGGTCCAGCTCCTGCCCTGGGCTCAGGGCCGTCTTCCTGCAGACAGACTCCGGCCTGCCTGACTGCACTGGGGGCAGAACCCTCACTGGACCCCCGGCCCCCCGCCCAGCTGTGTACCCGCATCTGTAAAGCGCTTTAGGATAGAGGTGCTCTCCGCCTATGGCCCAGGGCCCCCCCGCACCTCCGGAACGCCTGCGCCGTCCATCCCAGGAGCAGCCCCAGGTGGGAAGGGAGAGGTGTGCAGTACACTCAAGGCCAGGTCAGCCAGTGGGTGATCATGCCACGTGGCAAAGTTCACAACCCGGGCTGTCAGCTGTTTCAGGGGCTGTTCTTTCTCCTATGTGCATTTTGCTTAACCTACTGCAGTGTTTCCTTATCTGAGTTTGTCATCTGCAGCGTGAGCTCTGTGCCTTCCGTGCTGCCAGTGTTTGCCAGGGAAGCTGTGACAGGTGCCTGTGAGCCATCCCGCGTGGCCGCTGGGGGAGTGGACCCCGTGGGCCGTGGCGTCAGCAGAATGCTGCCCTGATTGGTTTCAGACCGTTGCTTGTGGTGGCATTTCCTCTGAGGAGCGTGTTAGAGCAGAAATGCCTCCTGCATCTTTATTAGATCACCCTAGATTGAGATCCAACATAAGGCCGGGATGTTCTTTTAAATATCACAACCTTTCCTCCCCGAGAGGTGTTTGCAGAACCCTGTTATTTACTCCCGTTGGTTGTTGTCCCCACCTGGTTTAGAGAAGAAGATCAAGAAAGCATGTTTTCCCTCCCTACATAATCCCATCCCCTACAGCAATAAACAAAACTGTCTTCCTGTTATGAAACAGCAGCAACTCCTTTAGGCAAGAAAAAAGGAAAGTGGGAGCAGCTGGGAGGGGAGAGGGGACCACGCCCAGCCTCCCTCTAGTGTCCACCCTGCCCCAGGACGCCACATGGAAGACCACGGCTGTGACCTTAGCCTAGCACCTGCTCAGGGGCTGAACCCCCGAGCCTGCCCGAAGGCTCCCTTTCCCCTTCCCGACACAGCCTCACCTTGCAGCCGCTGGCCGTCCACGCGGCCCTGGTGGAAGGCGCCTTTCTCCGGCGCCAGGGGGAACTGCTGCAGGAAGGAGAAAGTTCCACTCCGGCTTCTGGCCGAAAACATGGCCCTGAATCAGTGATCCTGAGCATCCCCCTTTAATAAACAGGAGGCAGATGCGCCGTGGCATTGCGGTGTCGAGACGCGGAGCAAGCCCTGCCTTTGACGGAAGGTACGAGGAGGGAAGCAATAGATCAGCAGCGCAGCAGTCTGAGAGGCATTTTCCTGCTGCCTTCAGAACGCCTGGTGACGATGACAGTGGCCACTGGGTGGGCGGGTGCACAGGCCTGCCAGGTGCGGGGGAGGTGAGCCTGGAAGGCTCTCTGGACCCCACGCCAGCAGAGGTCAGGGGGCTCCTAGTCACCTGCTTTCCCTTCCAGTCTCTGCAGGCAGGAGATTCCGAAGCGAGTTTAAGGGTTGAAACGAGGCGTCTTTGTTCCCAGAGGAATGTCCCTCTGGGCCCAGTCCTCAAGGCCTGTGTGACAGCAACATTAAAGGCAGAGAGTTGGCACGGGGAGAGCATTCCTCCCACCCTCTGCCCCTCGGGGAGGAGGAAATTGGGGCCGTGGCCTCTGTCAGAGCCCCGGGCCCAGAGGGAAGGAAGCGAGTCTCTAAGGACACCTGGACCAAGCTGTGCGTCTTTCCAGGCCCTCGTGGTGGCTGGCAGCCTCCCCTGCAGACCAGGCAGCCCGCAGCCCCTGAGGGGCGGCAGCCAGCCCAGGCCAGCCCCTCTGCACTCTGAGGAGGGTCCCCTGGCCTGGGGTCCAGCGCTCCCCGGCAGCGGTGATGATTTTGTTCACATGCTGTAGGTGCGTCAGTGTGCATAGATACCCTGTCACAGCAGGCTCTGTCGTCGTCATGCCTCAGCCACCAGGCTCCGAGTTTGCTTCTTGCCTCCCTTCCCGCTGCCCACCAGGTTGGGCAGGACGCTGAGCAGCGCCGCTACTCATTCCCACGTCCATTCTCCACCTGCAGGTGCCAGGCGCTGTTCTGGGGGCTCGGACTCCATCCGGCAGGTCTCCGGGCCCAGCCAGGGGGGCCAGGGCCTTGGTCCTCGGGGGTGCAGGGTGTCCGGGTGACTGTGCTGCTGCCTTCTGGTGCCACCAAGGCAGCGTGCACCTGCAGGGACGGAACTAGCTCCAGGCCAGAGGCACAGGGAGCCTCCTCCAGAGAACGAGAAGCTCCGGAGAGCCCCGGACGCTGAGCCAAGGCCCTGGGAGAGTCCCTGGCCTCCCTGTTCTGGGAGAGACTCCACAGAGTTAGCGAACAGCCCAATAAGAAGTATTGAAAAATGGGAAACAAACAAAATAAAACTGAATCTTATCAGACTTTCATTTGGAAAACAAATCGATGTGACAGGAAACCAGCCACCTTCCTAGCGTGAGGCCCGAGCCCTACAGACATCCCAGAATAGTCGGTTGCCTGGGATCCTCTTCCCCCTCCCCTGCCCCTTCCCACCTTTCTCTCTTCCTTTCATTTCCCTCCCTCCTTCCTCCTCTTTTTCTCCTCTCTCTATCTTCCCTCTGCCCTCTACACCCCTTGGACTCGCCCAGCTGCACTTTGCCGCGTAGCCACAGTCCTCGTCAGCGGACACCTCCCCATGTCTGCCACGTGCCGCGTGTTTGCCAGGTGCCGCGTGTTTGCCAGGCGCTGGGATCCGTGGGAGCGAGGGACGTGGCTGGATGTGGCCCTGCTGTAGTGGAGCTCAGCGCCCGGCCCCGTGGCTGGGGGACTGGACGTCTCCAGGACTAGATCTGGACAGCGATGCCCCCGAGAGCCCTGCGTGCCTGGCCCCTCCAGCCTTGTCCTCGGGGCTCGGTCGCCCGGGCTGGCCTCGGGCTCCTGGGGAGGGCGGTCAGTCGCTGTGCAGGGGCCGGTGGGGACAGGTGGATCCAAGAGAGGAAGCGAGCCGGTTTTCACTTTGGGGCCATCATCTAGTGAGGACAGTGTGCAGATAAATCACGTTTCGCTCAGTCTCTGGACTCTCCATCAGTTGCCCTAGTCGTGGGAAGAGAGAAGTCATAACCGAAGGGTCTGACCAGCCCCGGCTGTCCAGGTCTGGTCCGGTCCTCCTCTCCTTGCTGTGAAACCGCCAGGTTCGGGGGACTGGAGATGATGGATTCAGTAATTATTCCAAACTGATTTTCTCAGCCATGTACATAATGCTTAACATATGCCTAAAGCCCTTTTTATGTTGTGAATCTGACTCTATTACATTAGAGGTTTGGATTTCCCATGTGGTGACCGTTACTTTTGATAATAACATTAATGATGTTTCCATAGCTCTTGAACGCTTGCCAAAGGCTTGCATATACATTAGCTAATTTGATTCTCACAATAGCCCTACAAATGGGGATTTTCATCTCCCTTTTATTTAATTTATTTTTTATTCTCTTAGAGACAAGGTCTTACTCTACTGCTCAGGCTGGAGGACAGTGGTACGATTGAGGTTCACTGCAACCTCCAACTCCTGGGCTCAAGTCATCCTCCTGCCTCAGCCTCCCGAGTTGCCAGGACTACAGGCACCTGCCATCACACCCGGCTAATTTTTAAAATATTTTTATAGGGATAAGGTCTTGCTATGTTGCTCAGGCTGGTCTCAAACTCCTGGCCTCCAGTGATCCTCCCTCCTCGGCCTCCCAAAGTGCTGGGATTGCAGGTGTGAGCCGCCATGCCCACCTGTCTTTTAAAATGAATAAACTTGAGACTCGGGTTAAGTAGTGTGCTCAAGATCACACTGCTGTCATAGTAAGTGGTGGGACAGGGCCTCGGAGCTGGTTCACCTTGACTGTGCTGCCATTGAATCTGGCCCAACCAATGAGTCTCTGTTGAGCACTTGCTGTATGCCAGTATCGTGGAAGCCAGTGGAGCTTTGGAACCGAGATGTCAAGAGCGAGCTGACAGCAGTCAGAGCTGGATAGTGCCTAGGGAGGGAGGGGGCCAGGCATGTGGAGGGGTGCTGGGGGGAGGGGGACAGTGGCGGCAAAGAGGGCGAGTGGCAGCGAGCAGAGTCTCGAATGCCTGAGAGCCCTGACCCCCAGTTCCTCAGTGTCCTACTTCTGTGGACAGACGCCCCGGGAATGTGGAGGGCCGTGCTGGGCCGGGGGAGGAGAGGACAGGGAAGGAGCATTCCTGCTGCGTCCTTGACTTCCTCTTCGAGGTGAGTTTCCGTTCCCTCAGGAAGGGCAAGGTGAGCGCGGCAGAGGCGGCCTTTGCGATGTCCTGTTGGAACGTTCTGTCGTTGGGCAGTCCGCCAGGGACACATCAGTCCCAGACTGCTGATCTGCAGATACGGGGTCCCGAGCGTGCCGCCTGGGGAGAGAAGGGAGGGCAGGCCCCGAGGCTGTATCAGATGCAAGTCCCTCCATAGCCGGCCTCGCCCCTCCTCCAGCCCAGACCCCAGAGGGAGGCCTCCGCGCCAG
The DNA here is from genome assembly GCA_008750895.1 of Mirza zaza. Lineage (NCBI taxonomy): Eukaryota > Metazoa > Chordata > Mammalia > Primates > Cheirogaleidae > Mirza > Mirza zaza. The sequence goes on along the minus strand of VSMD01131155.1, from coordinate 71,384 downwards.
GTAGGGGCTCTGAGTGATGAGCTCAGTCGGACCGGTGGCTTTAGCACAGCTATGAAATGTGTTAAAGACGAGTCAGAAGATTCCTGAGCGGAGAAGGGCCTCAGAGGACAGTGTGAGTGGGGACTCTCAGGCCTAGAGAGGGAAAGTAGTTTTCCCAGAGTCACACAGCCAGGAACACCTTTGATGGTTTTGAAACCTATTCTCATTCTAGCCCATACTATGTCTGTTTTTTGTTTGTTTGTTTCTGAACTAGGCTTTGAGATGGGAGGGTTTTTATTGTTTATAAATGCAGTGGGCCGGGCGTGGTGGTGGCTCACGCCTGTAATCCTAGCACTCTGGGAGGCCGAGGCGGGCGGATTGCTCGAGGTCAGGACTTCGATACCAGCCTGAGCAACAGCGAGACCCCGTCTCTACTATAAATAGAAAGAAATTAATTGGCCAACTAACATATATAGAAAAACTTAGCCGGGCATGGTGGCACATGCCTGTAGTCCCAGCTACTTGGGAGGCTGAGGCAGCAGGATTGCTTGAGCCCAGGAGTTTGAGGTTGCTGTGAGCTAGGCTGAGGCCGTGGCACTCACTCTAGCCTGGGCAACAAAGCGAGACTCTGTCTCAGAAATAAATAAATAAATAAATAAATAAATGCAGCGAGGAGGCAGAGCAGTGGAGGAGTGACTCTCCTGGAGCTCTTCTCCTGAGGTCACGGTGACACCCTGGCAAGGAAAGTATTTCTGATTCCGAGGGCTCCGCGGCGCGGCAGGCAGGCAGGAGCTGCCGGGGTGCTGGGTGGAGGGTCACCTGATGTGAGTGAAGCGTCTGGTGCCCCCCAGTCGGCCCGAAGCTCGTGCTCAGTGAGCCGCTGTCTGTGCTGGGCCCGGCGATCCAGGCGCCCACCGGGAAGGGTCCCTGGCCAGGGCTGCAGGGCGGCTGCCCAGAGGAGGGGTGGGCCTTGGGTGCGGGACAAGGTTACATCAAGGCCTCAGGGCCTTGGTTTGGGAAGAGCTTTGTGGCGACCTCGCAGCTGGTGTCCTTCTGCCCTGCCTGGGCGCACGGGCTCCCAGCACGAGAAGCCGACGGGGTCCCGGAGAGCCGGAGCGGGAGTGTCCCGCCTGGTGTGCGAGCTGGGCCTGGAGCCGGTCATCTAAGCCACGGGGCGGGTTGGCTTAAGTCGAGTTACTCACCGCATAAAGATTCAACTATGGAGACAATGAGGAAGAAAGGAATTTTTTAAATACGGAAGACGTCTGTCGGGAGAATGGGGAATCAGGCCTCAAATCTGTCTCCCCAACTAATGGAGATCATGGGCTTTCTAAGGAGGGGCCACGTGCCTTGGGCAGGTGTGGGGACGGTGAGTCTTGGTGTCAGGAGGTCCGCCCAGGGGCTTTCAAGTCTCAGCTCCGCGTCTTGCAGAGATTCGGCCTTTTCTGGAAAGCGACTCAGGAAGGTTAAGTAGTTAAAAGTTCCAGGGTTATGGCCATCAGGCCCTGCTGGCCTGGGAATCTAAACCGTGACTGAGAGAGGGTTTCAGGGGTCAATGACAACATGTTCACACAGCTGTCGCGAGCCAATGTGCCTGCCTGTCAGCCAGGGCCCCCAGGAACCTGCAGCGTTTTTCCTGAGCAGTAAGGGGTGGCCCAGTGCCCCGAGCACGGGGCATGAGGGTGACACCCGCTTGCCCTCCTGTGTGCTGCAGCGGATGCCGGGGAAGGGAGCTGCCCTCCAGGGTCAGTGGCCTGGAATGCAACGGCCACGGAGGCAGACTAGAGGCTTGCAGGAGGTGCACCTGAGGAGGCCGATCAGATAGGTCCCAGGGGAGGGCTGTCCCAGCGCCACCCGGCCCAGCTCACTGCTGGAGGAGACCCCCCACCCCTGCTCCCACTGGCCGGTTTTCATGGAGCTTCCCTCCCTTGCCCTGACTGCTCCTTTCCTAAGTGTCCCCCTCCTCCTTTCATGCCCTTTCCTGCTGTCCGAGGGGGACCAAGCCCCTCTGCCCCACCGAGCCCACGCACTGTGGGAGCCTTGTGCAGTGTGGGCTCCTGCGACTCTGTGTCCTTGTCACCCAGGTACCACCAGGTGTGGGTATTCTGATCCTTCTGACCACCAGCCTGAAAATGACCTGGAGTCTCAGGAGCCAGGCAGGAGGAATTTGTGCACCCCCATTCCTACTCTAGTGAGTGTGCGAGTGAGTGCGTGTGCCACACCCAGTTCTGGAACTTAGTCATCCACCTCATTTATGGGAAAGGAAACTGAGGTCTCCAGGGAGGTGTTGGTTCCTGACCCTGATCCTGGTCCTCCCCAGGGGTGCTCTCTCCTCCAGGTGGGGATACTTGCAAGAGTCTGAGCCCCTTTGGGGCTTTCCCCTGGGCTCTTGAATACAGTGCACCTTGCACCTTGGAGTGTGTAGATGGGGCACCTGCTGTTTGAATAGGCAGCCCCGGGGGGTGGGGTGGGGGAGGGGCTGGGCCGGCTGAGTTTCTCTTCCCATCTGATCTTGGATGGCTCTCCTTCACCCCCACCCCCAACCCCACCGTGCTCATCTCCCTCCCTGAGTTGCGAGGGTGGCTGCAGGTGCTCAGCGGCCGCCTACCTCGCTCAGGCTCCCTCCACCTGCTCAGCGGGTGGGCCTTCCTGGGCTCACTTCGCAAGTGGGCTCAGAGGGGATGTGCGGGGGAGCCTGCTGCATTCTGGATTCGGATCCTCGCCCATCTCTCTGTGAATGTGCCTCACCTGCTGGGCGCAGAGTCCGCACCTTGAGCTCCAGCGTGACGTGAGCGTAGACCAGGAATGGACGTGCTGTGTGACGGGGTCCTTGCAGCTGGGTCCTGTAAGGTGCAAAATCTCATAGTTTGCTTTAAGTACAGATCTGGCATCCCACACTTGGTTCGCAGGCGGCTGTTCTAAGAGCACCTCTGTCTGGCTTCAGGAGCCCACCTGTGCCCAGGCTCCCTATGCCTCTTCCACCCCGTCTTCTCACCAGATGGAGCTCCTTGGTGTGGACTCTCTGCCAGGTCCATCTCTGAGCCTGCAGCCGCAAGCACAGTGGAGGCACCAATGATCCGGCTGCTGGAGCCAGAGGTGGCCCCTGGGCCTGTCTCACCCGTCACCCTTGTTGGAGGGGCTGCGTAGGCCCAGGATTTTCCAGGCGGGCGGAGATGAGGGCACTGGACCAGGCTGCTGGGGGACTGCACAGAGATGCTGTCCCTGCCCCTGCTCGCCGGGCTGGTCTGACACTGTGCAGATGACCCGACAGGGGCCGGGAGCAGCCTGCCATGAAGACCCTGGCCTTGGCCCCGACACGCTGGGGAGTCTGCATGGGACTGTTATCCGGATGTTTCCAATTGTTTTCCCAGTTTATGGTTGTCTGCTCAGGACTTGGGGATAACTTTGTCTCCAAATATGCAGAGACTTGCTCTAGTTAGATTCGCAACGCAGGGATGGTGGGCAGATGGCGGTGGTGTTTTGAGGGAGGATTTTGTTGGCATTTTTTTTAAACTAAAATTTTAATACCCTTATGGTAGAAAATCCATATGTTTTAGGAAGTAACATGTAAAGCAAAAATAATAATCACCATAATCACACATGTTGGTTTAGATGTAAATTTTAGGCTGTCTAGCAAAAATTTGTCAAAAGTGCCAGAAAGGACCTAGTTCCGTACCCCTGTCCCCTGATCAGGCTTCACAGAAAACCTCGGGCTGATGCCACTGGACCCTGTGCTGGAGCAGAGGGTGGCCGCGGCTTTAGTGCATGAGTCAGCCTCTGCCACCGGCCAGTCGCTGGGGACCCCCGGCCCTGCCTCCTGGTGCTGCATGGGGTCTTTTTCCTTCATGTGATCCTGCCTGCCCTGGGACTGTGTGCCTGTGTGCATGTGCATGTGTGTATATGTGTGTGCATACGTGTTGGTACGTGTGCATGTGCACACGCGCCCCTGCACACGTGGATCTGTGTTCACTAGACTGGAGCTCCCTGAGGGCAGGGCAGTCCCCAGCTTGCTGTGTCCCCGCACCCAGTCCCAGCCTGGCTCGTAGTCTCGGAGCAGGTGGAGCATTGACGACGCCTGGAGCCTCCTTTGGGGGCCCCTGACTGCCCTGACGAGTGGCGTTCCCCTCCCTCGCCCAGCGAGTTCCTGCCTTCCCTGGCGGCACGCCTCCCGTGCCTTGTCAATATTTATCTGTGGTTGTCGCTGCCTCCCTCCTGGACTGGTTCCTTGGGCGGCATGCCTGGTGGTGGCTGTCCCCGTCCTCGGGGAGCCGCCGTCCTCGGGGAGCCGGCCTCCAGCCCAGCGCCCGCCCGGCTCGGGCTCAAGGTCAGCGGTGTGTGGGCTTGAGCTGATGAGCATGTTTACTGAGCTTCCTCCCCGGCCTGCACCGGCAGCTCCGAAATGACATTTCAGGAATTGAATTACCGACATTTCAGTACTTGCAGAATCCAGGAATAGTTTATTTGATTATATCTGTTGGAAGTCATTGCCACAACCGGCTTCGCTTTCTTCGCCAGCGTCTAAACTGAGTGGGGAGAGACAGCAGGGGAATGCCGTAATTACCCGAGTTCCCCAAAAGCACATCTCTCGAGCTGGCGGCGGCGATGGCTCTACCCTGGACCAGGGAGAGCCCAGGGTCCCATTGCTGCCTCAGGCCGGGACGGTGTCACCTGCCTCTGCCGTTCAGGTGGAACCTGCCCGTCACACAGAGCCACTCAGACGGAAAACCGTGCATACATACATGCAGCGCCTGCAAAAGGATCCTCCCTCCGGTCTGTGGTTTGGGGGAGCAGGGAGCCGTTTAGTTCTGCCGTGTAGAGTCACGTGACGTCCATGGCCTGATTTCTGTGCCCCCATCCTGCCTGGCAGGGGCTGTTGGCCTCGGGGCTCACTCGACCCCTTGGGGAAGTCTCTCCAGATTTCCCTGGGATTTCCCTGGCCTTGGGGTGTCTGTAGAATCTGCAGGGGACTCAGAGGCCCTTCCAGGCCCTGCGGGGTCCATATGTCTGCAGGCCTTGGGGGCGGGGCGAGGGGAACGCACACACTTGGTGGGGCTGAGCTAAGGCTCCGGCTTCCTGCTTCTTCAGAGCTGGGGCCCATTTGACAGCATTCACAAGCTCTTGCCCCATGCAGGAGCAAGTTAAAGAGCAGCAAGGACTTGCAGCAGAGGGAGGTGTTCACATGATGGGTCCAGATAGGGCTTCGTGGTAGCCCAGGTGTAGTGGGAGAACTGGGAGGGAATCGCTGAGGCCTTCTTGGAGGAGGTGGCAGTTAAGCCAGCCAAATTTCTTCATTGTCACTAATTCTCTATTAATCAAATAATAATGAATATGCCATGTTCGGGTCCACTAGGGAAAGCTGAAAGTGATCTCAAGGGAGGCATAGATTCAACCAGACCTGAATTAGTTATACTTTAAGAAGTTCAGCTTATAATTTTGAAAAAGGAAAAGACTCTGTCCTCATTAGGCCACCCCCAGCGTGTCCTTGAGACCTCCTTACTCCTTGAAATGTGCTTCTTAACGCTTTTGGAAAAACAACTTTCCCTTTCTATACTTAGCCCTTATCTCAGCGTGCAGGCGCCTACCTGGCCCACTTATCTTCAAGCATGCGCTGGGCTAGGCCCCTGGGGTGCCGGGGACGCAGATAGCACATTTGGCCTCTGCCCAAGTGGAGCCCACATGTTCTTTGAGAGCGCGTTGGAGCTGCCTGGCTAAACCTGGAGCCCCTTTTCTGCTTCATTGCTAATGTCTCCTTCCCTCCGCAGTGCCTACCTTCCCATCTCCAAATTGCCTCTGGTTTTATCTTTTTCCAGTTGAATTCCCATCAGTCCTGGAGCAGGTGGAACACCTGTGTGGGGGGGGTGGACGGACAGAAACGCAGCCTGTGCCCGCACACGTGTGCCTGCAGGTGCATGCGTGGAACTTGGCAGTTGGAGGAGACTTCGGGGTTGGGATTTCCAGCCTGGTCTGACACTGGCCTGTTGCACTGCCACCCGGACAAGCCCTAATCCTCCTGTGCAGAACCGACGGTCTCTCCAGGGAAAGCCTGGCTGGGTGCTGGTAGGAAGGGGCTCCCAGGAGCAGAGCAGGTGCTGGCTTAGGGCGAGTTGCATTTTGTCTGTCCTCGGAGCAGGGTCCAGCATGTGGGAACTGAGTGGTCACTGCGAGCTGGCCCTTGGCACCTGGACACTTAGCGTAGGCTCTGGACCACAAGGTGACCACTAGCACTGGCCTTTTGCAGGGCACAGGAGCCTGCCAGGGGCATGATTTGGGGTGAGGGGCACCCAGTAAGCTGTACCAGCTATCGAGAATTCCCAAGGATGTGTTCCTTTGTTGAGGGGTGCCCTGTTCCTGGGGTTCTTGTTAGGCTCTCAGGCAGCAGCAGGGTAGTGGGAGGACTGGGTTCAAATTCCGACTGTGCCTCTGACTTTGGGCTGGCATGCATCCCTGAGGGCCTCAGTTTTCTCATCTGCAAGGTAGAGGGGCCCCTCTAAGGTTGGCACAGAACTGGACGTGCTATGGGGCTGCCCCCTTTGCTGCTGGGAGCCCAGGCTGAGTTGGCACCTCCCAGCAGCAGGGCCGGGTCGGGAGGCGGCAGGCAGGGGGGCCCAGTGGGCAGGACAGGCATCACCAAGCCCAGGCGGAGAGGCCAAGCCTAGGGGATGGTCAGGGCGGGTCCAGGGGGTGGGGTCTGGCTCCTGTGGCCTTGCTGTTTGCAGCTTGGGGTGTGTGAGCCTGGCTGGCTGCTCAGTTGGAGGGGACACCAGTCTGAATATATATAGGCTCCTTGGAGGTGGCCTTGTCCCTGGAGCCGAGTGGACAAGCCTGGCTGTGTCCACATCTGCCCTGTGTCTTTGACCCATTTTCCAATTCTCCTCTGAGAAGAGCTTTTCTTAGCAAGTCATCCACCTTGTTCGCTCTGTGCTCTCTGCATGCTCTCTCTGAACGTAGAGTTTGACCTGGGCTTTGGGGCCCCAGGTAGCCCCTTTGGTTCCGGTGCAGGCAGGGGGTGGTCTCTGGCCGACAGCCCCATGTGGGAAGGGAGCCCCAGGGTGCAGCTCCGCCTGTCGCCCTCAGCCCCGGCCTGGGGTCCTGCAGAGCCTCGTGTCCTATTGGTCGGTGGGCGATTTAGAGAAACCCTGTCCTTCTCCCCCACCGACTCCAATCCCCCACTGCCCTGTGTTTCCCAGGGCAGCCCTCCCCACCTCTGCGTTCCACACTCCTGTTTCCTTCTGAGGTTTCCTGTCCCCTCCTAGAGGACACCGCCTGGCACGGGCGGGACTGCTGGCCCGGGCCTGCCCGAGAAGGTCAGCCTGCCTTGGAGGGCGGGCCGGGGTGCGGGCGGGTACTCGATGGGTCTGGCTCTGTCCGGCTCCACGTCAGGGGTGGCTCTGTGACGGTGCAGGAGACTGAATGACGGGCTAGCCGCCTGCTCCAGGCCTGCACTGCTTCGCATGCTTCTCTCATTCTTATGAGGCTGTTTCATAGTCTCCCTTTCTTCTGCCCTCGTTATTTTTGCAGAAGAAGAACTACACACAACGGTTTTCTTTATCTTCTACAAAAACCCGAGAACTGCATTGCCTGAGTGCTGGGTGTCCGGCCCAGTCGTCTCTCGCTGTCCGGGCTGAGTTTGGTTTTGCTCTGTCTGTGTGTCGGGTCAGTCCTCAGCTGGGGCTAAAGATCAGAAAAGTCGCGTTTCCGTGGCATGAGCCTCGCAGGGATGCTGGTGGCGCCCTGGGCTGTGCAGACTGAGGTGGGCACAGGCTGAATCCCCTAGAGCATGTCGAGTGCCTACTGCATGCTTTCTGTCAGCTATTAAGCACCTATTGTGTCCCAAATGCTGTGTCCACCACGCTGGACATAGCGAAGGGTAAGGCTGGCCCACCCAGGGGCTCCCAGTTGGTGGGGGGCAGACTGGTGAGTGTGTGGTTATGACGCAGTGGGACAAGCACTGTCACCGTGGCAGGGCACAGCAGCAGGGGGCCCATGCTTGCCCAATCACTCCCCCTACCCCCCACCCAGCTGCAGCCTTCCTGCGCCAGGTGAGATGGGCTTGGGGAGCTCTTCCTCCCCACCTGCCGGGAGGGCGGCGCAGGGCCGTCGCCATCTCTGCTGTCAGCCACAGCCGAGCGCACCTGTGTTGCTCCTCAGAAGGGCTGTCACCTGTGGAGACGGTGCCAGCTGCTCCTGCTCCCCGCCCCAAGGACAGGACCAGGAGCCCGTGGGGTGTATAGGAGCCAGCTGTCACAGCTCCCTGGCCCAGGAACTGTGGCCCAGTCTGGAGAAGGGGGCCAGTCTCCAGGTCCCAAGGCTGCTACCTTCCCCACCTCCGCCCCCTGCTGCCTCTGAAGCCCCTCTCCTGGCTGCCGTCACTTCAGTGACCCTCAGAGGGAGGGGTCAGCTCTGCCGGGGACCCAAGGGAGGAAGCCCCATGCACAGGCGCCGCCTCACTTTCCTCTGAGCGGACGTGAGCCCTGAGCAGGTGCAGCCTATGAGGCTAGAGGGACACAGCTCGGGGCCAGACGGGTGAGGGCACCTCCTGGCGCAGCAGGCTGGACGTGGGGCTTCCCGGCCGGTTGTGAATGGGGGAGAAGAGGAAGAGGATGCTTGGGGAAGGAGAGTCGTCTGGGAGGCGGACAAGATCCCTGGGCTGGAATGAGAGGCAGATGGGGAAACTGAGGCTTGGAGTGGCGGAAGGGACAGCACAGGGCCTGGGCCCCCCCACAGGCTCTCTGTGCGTGATGCCATCCGTGCTGCTTCTCCATGAATAAGACATGAGGGGCATGGCGGGCCTTGAAGTATCATCATTATCTGACTCGATAATAGAAAAATTAAAATTTAAAGTGATCTAAAGTGACGAGTGACAGAAATGTTCCTAGAAACCGGAGATTGGGTGCCGCTCGGATCTCAGTGCAGATGATCTAAGACACAAAATCCCCTGGAGTGTTTTTATATATATATATATAATGTTTCAGAATTCCCAGCCAAGGACAAAAAGGCTTCAGTATTCCTGGGGCCCTGGGAGTCCCTCAGTCTTCGCCAGCCAGCCCTGAGAAGCAGCCCCCCTCCCCTGGCCACTGGCCTTCTAGAACCAGAAAGGCCTCCCACCCAGGTGGCCCTGGCCTGGCCCACCAGCACCCCCAGACTTGGGCTCAGCCCCCAAGCCTGGGACCTCCCCACCTCCCAAGGATCTTATCTAGGTCTAATCTTTGGAACCGAGGGCCCTTGGGAACTTCTAGCGTACCCCGTTGCGCCCCGACTGGGGCTCCTGCGAGGTTGACTCTGTGACGTATTTTGGGCCATGAGGTCTGGTTTTCCCCGTTGGGCCTCTAGGAAGATGCAGCCTGGCCAAGTCCTCATCCCCCTAGTCTCATGATTGGCTGTCCCTCGAGCTCAGGTGACCTGGCTGGGCCTGTGGCTTCTGCTGTCCTGCTGGGCCCCAGATGGGCTTCACATGCTATGGGCCCCCGCCTTCCCTAAGGGTGCCCCAGATCCTCCCCGAGCCTCATCTGAGTCCTTGAGGTCAGTGGGGCAGAACACCAGAGCCCCAGGGACACCAGGCTGCACGGAACACTTATTTTAATTATAAGAGTTACGTAACAACATATCAGAAAATTGGCAAAATACAGGGCAAAGCAGAAAGTCTCTGATAGTCGCCTTCCAACATAGGCTTTCATGCGTGTGTGTTCCCTTCTGGTCTTGGTTTGCTTTCCTTGCTGTGTTGACGCTCACATTGCAAGGCTGGGTGTTTTCTTGCTGGCGTCTTTAGGGGTTGCAGCAGGAGTTGTTTCTCTTCAGGATGCAGAGACGGAACCTGCCTGGGGCTGACCGTGAAGCTGGGAGACCAGGGACGGAGGGGCGAGGAGGCAGCCTTTCCGCAGGTGCGGGGTGGGATTGAACCAGACCCTGCCCTCCGGGAGCACGGGGGACAGACACAGGAGTGCTTAATTCCGATACAAACACAAAACATTGTGACAAGCGTTCTGAGTACTTCTTGCAACGGGCCTGAGCTGGGTGCCGGCCAGGGAGGACTTGGAGTGGGCGGGCAGAGGTTTCCGCCCCACGGCTCAGAGCAGGCGGCTAATCACCGTGTTGGTGGCGTGGCGCGGACCCCCACCTGTGATCACCGTGTTTATTTGTGATTGTCGGCGAGCGGAAGTTCACAGGGTCGGGACTTCTTGGCCTTTTCGCCGCGCAGCACTGGCACCGTAAGACACTGGATGGACAGAGGGAGGAGGAGGGGACAGCGCAGGTGGCTGTGTGGGCGGTGCCGTGGGCTGGCCGCAGAAGGGTGGTCTTTGGTGGGCAGCTGAGCCTAGACCCTCCCTAGCTGGATGTCTTTAGGGAAGAAGTACTAGAAAGTCATACAAGAGAAAAGAGGTGGGGAGGAGAGGAAAGAATTCCTACCCGCCCCCAGCCGGAGCGGGGGCAACGTGGCGTGCAGTGTGTCTCACCCAAGGATGCCCTGCCAGGGGAGATAGAATTCCGCGAGATCATTCCTTATCTGCTGTTTTAAAGCATGTTTGTTTTTTCCCCCCACTTAGCAGCACTTTGTTCTTCCCTAGGATTCGCCAGGCAGGGCGGGCTTGGTGAGGGAACCGCTCCTGCCTGGACACTCAGCCCCCCCTCCTGGGGCTTGGGGGTGGGGGTGGGGGGCTCAGGGCTTCCCTGGGCCCAGGTGGGGGAGCAGGAGCCATCAGGTGTCAGAGCCACGGTGGGCAGAGGCGAGGGTCCCACCGCCACTCCTACTCCATGTCGTTTGGGAGCCTCGAGACAAAGCAGTGAGCCGAGGACCCAAATCACAGCAGCGATGCCACCAGTTGTCCAGCGGCGTGTGGGGACCAACACACACTCTGAAGTCAGAATCGACCAGGATTTGAGCCCCTTCCTCGCAGCAGCCGTGGGCCCTTGGGCAGGTTACTTGACTTCCAGATGTTAGTTTCCTTGTTACACGAGGGGCGTGGGGATAGTACCTTCCTCCAGGGGTTGGAGGAGAAAGTGAAACCAAGCACAGCCTCTGCTGCGGCACCCTGTGCAGAGCGGGCACTCAGCAGGTGCTGGCTGCTTCCGCGCCTGGGAAAAAAGACTCAGTTGGAAAGCAATTAATGAAATAATTCAGGAGAGTAGTTGGAAAGATGATACGTTCATATTAGCCATAACCGCTTATTAACATATCATTTTTAAATATTTCAGTCCTGTGCTGCAGTGGTTATGTTGGTGGTTACACAACTGTATACATTTGCCAAAACTCACTGAACTGTACACCTGTAAAAAGGGTTAATTTTATTGTGTGTTAAGCATACCTTACTAAACTTGACTTTACCCCAAAATGCCATTCTTAATGTCAACAAAGTATATCAAAATACTCAGGTCCAATGTTAAGGGGAAACATGCCTGACCTGGATGAAGGGAAAAAATAACATTTAAATATTTTGTCATTGTTTTCCCCCTTGTCACAGCAGTAAACGTTAATCCATCCATTCAACCGGTATTTATTGAGTGCCTACTGTGTACGGAGCACTGTTGTAGGTTTTGGGGATATGCCTGAAAATTAAAACAAGCATCTCATTTAGTAGAAGGAGACCGATGACAGACGTAATAAACAGTCAGGGGACACACGCCATGAGAAGGGACAGGGCAGACAGTGGGAGTCAGGGGTGTGTTGGAGGGAGGGTCTTGCAATTTCAGACAAGTCAGTTGTGGCAGGCCTCGTGGAGCTGGTGACATTTGAGCACAGTGTGGGGACCGCTGCCCGGGAGAGGGTCCAGCAGAGCGGGTGCAAGGCCCAAGGTGGGAGGGGACTGGCGGGCAGGGAGTGTGAAGACAGCATTTCTGGAGCACTTGCGGAGTCTGGCCGAGAAAATAAACACTCCTACCAGGCGGGGCAGTCCTGGTCACAGGGTCTTCCATTGCTCGAACATCACAAAATGCGTATTTTACTGGCTTACCATAATCAGACTGTGCTTTTTAAAATACTGCACTGTGACTTGTTCAGCACGATCCGTGATCAAAGATGTTTCCTGTCTTGTTAAAGTCATCCTTTGTGGCCCAGTTTCGAAGGCTCTGGCAGTACTCCGTGCCCGGGGGTGCGCTGATTTGTTTAGCCGAAGCGCCGCTGTTCGTTGCCGAGGCTGCGCCTTCCACACGGCACCGCTGGGGGTGCGCGGAGGCCGCCACAGCGGCGCGCTGGCGCCAGTGACGGGCACTGATCGATGGCGGGTGGAAGGGGCCCAGCTGAGCCGCAGCAGATGCGCCCTTACCTGGTGGCGCCGGGCCTTTGGGACACCCTGTGTTTATGGTGCTTTCCCCACTGCTTGACATTTCGAGGTGCTTCACCTGGAAAGGTACATGGACTTGAAAACATAAGGAGCATACTGCTGGCTTTCCGACTTTGTGGACTCCCCAGCACAGTTAACAGGCCTTACCTGCTGTGGCTGCCTGCTGCCATCTCGCATACCTCGGCCCTGACCTTTTACGCACACACGTGCCCAGACGTGGTGCTCCTTCGCCCAAAACCCCGCCCACCACCGGGCCCCACCCGCTGTTCCTCCTCCTGCTTCCACCTACCTACCCCTACCTGCTTCCTTAGCCCTGGCAGAGCCTCAGCCCCGAGGGCAGGGGTTCCTCGCAGTCACACCTGCCCCGGGCCACCACACCTGCCCTGCCGGGCCCCCAGCCACCTGTCACTGTGTGGCGCTGGGACACAGAATGGTCACTGGGATGTTCTGTCCTGAGGAGCTGTCAGGCCCGTGCGAAAGTGAACATGAAACATAAACGAGCCTCCACAGTGTCCCAGGAGCAGGAGCTGCTGGGGGTGGGTGCAGGCGGGGCACCCGGGGGAGGGCATCCGAGGGGCGTGTGAAGAGGGGCCTGGACCCGGGGAGAAGACGCTGAAGGCGGATCTTATCTCTGGGCAAAGTGGCAACTTCTAGGCCTGTGACCTTGAGACAACCCAGATGTTGGGGGACAGGATGACAGTGGCCCTTTTGGGGTAACTTGTCTAGATTCAGGGCTCTCGATGGGACTGGTGACATGGCAGGATCCTGAGGGTGACATGAGCCGTCTGAATTCTCTGGCGTTTTCCAGGTTCCAGACTCTGCAGCTAGCTTGGCCAAGGCAAAGTAGAGAAAGGTATAGTGTCATGCTTTGGGGTTTCTTTTGAAAGCTGCTCTGAAAGATGTGGGGCTTGTTTGCAGGAATAGTTAACATTTCCAAGGCCAATGGGGCCAGAGAGATTCAGTTGCAGCTGTTAGTTAGTTTTACCTCCTGTCCTCACAAAGGAGGGCGCGTCTCTCAGCCTGCTCGGGCTGCGTAGACAGTGGACACTTATTCCCGCAGCTCTGGGGGCTGGAGTCCGGATCAGGGTGTGCGCTTGGCCAGGCGCTGGGGAGGGCGCGTCCTGGTCTGCAGACGGCCGTTGCCTTGCTGTGCTCTCACGTGGACTGCAGGTGGGCTCTGGCCTCTTCCTCCTAGAAGGACACTAGTCCCATCGTGGGAACCCACCCTCATGGCCCCAGCGAAACCTAGTCGCCTCCCAAAGGCCCCACCTGCTAGTACTGTCGTGTTGGGGTTAGGGTGTCACACTCGGCTTGGGCTGGGAGCACAGCCATTCAGTCTGTGACCGCACTTCGGGGTCTAGGGCGGATGACTGGGACGCTCGTGGTAGGCAACGTGAAAAAATGCAGAAACCAGTGAACGTAATCCACAGTCCTGCAGTTCGGAGATGAGCACAGCAGACATCAGGGGCCGTTTCTCCTAGCTGGTTTACAGCGAGGCGAAGGGACGTGGAACTGTGCTGTCACTGACGTCAGACTGCGCGGTCGTTTCGGGTCCTGCTTTTTCCATTTAGTGCCATGTTGTTCCATCTCCTGTGTCATTCACAATTATTTGTAAACGTAACTTTGAATGACAAGTCCTAGAAGTTTTTGGACCTGGACGTGATTCAGTCCAGCCTCCTCATCCCACAGAAGGCCACACCCTCCCAGGGACGTCAGGGCAGAGGGGGGAGTTGGGACTAGACGCTGCCCTGCAGCGGGAGGTGCCGCTGAGTCTGCAGCGCTCAGGCCTGCGCTTGTGCGCTCGGGCCAGCGGGCCACTCTGAAGACCAGGTTTGAGGTCCGGCCCTGCTGCTTTCCGAAATCCCGCGCCCCCCTCTTTGTGTTTGTGAATGTCCCTCACTGCTTGTTTCTCAGAAAAGCTGTAAAGATGAGTGAGGTGTTGCTTGTGGAAGTTGCTTGGGAGGGAAGGTGTTTTCTGTGCCCCTCGATGGTGCCAGGAGGCAAGTATGAGGGTGGCCTCCCTGAAGGATGCGCAGACCCGGCCCCCTTTCTCGGCAGGCTGGGCTGTGGGCCAGACACTTCAAATTCCGCAGGGCCACGGCTGACCTTCTGGGCTGAGAGCCGAGCAATGGTCAGTTGCATGGCCTCGTGGGTGGTCGGATGGCCTGACCGCAAAGGCCTTGAGTAATGGGTTGACCGTCGCCACTGGACGTGTCTCAATGGTGCCATATGGCTGTGCCGTGACCATGTCGGCGGTTTCTTCTGCTGCTATGTAGAGGTGGCACGGATGACAGATTGTCTGAAGGCGCAAAACTGGAGAGCTCTTCAAATTCCAGAAGCTCTGGTAGGTGGAAAAGATGAGCTGAAACAAGATGAAATTTAACAGGGCGAAAGGCAGGCTTTGCACTTTGGTTTAAGTATAGAGTCGTTCATTCATGAGAGTACGGGTCTGAGAAGAAATAAGATTTGAACGGCTCAGAGCGCACACAGCGACTCTTGCCCAGTTGGCGGACGCAGCCCGCGCTGCAGTCCTGAGCTGGAATCGGGAGGGCCTGGCCTGGGTCCTTTGGACGAGGCTCTCCCGGAGCCAGGTGTGCCCTCTCGTTAGGGAGGTGGACTCCTGACCCGAGTCCAGACACGAATTATAATCACTTCAGAAATGCTCTGCAGAATTTAAATTGCACAAGCGCCTACAGCCCTGAAGAGCTGTTGGATGTACTGGTTGTGCATCTGTCGGGCAGCTTTTCCCTTTGCCACGGTAGATTTGCAATTAAAGAAGAAAAACAAATGCAGCTCTCAGTCAGAAGTAGGGACGGTTTGCTTGGTCTGGAGATACCAGCTCACACGCTGTGGAGTGGAGGAGGGGTGTGGGCAGGTCTGTGGGAAACCCACGCGTGCGTCGCCTGGGCTCAGCCCACGTCTTATGGGGCACACCTGGGCCCGTGAACTCTGGAGCGTGTTGACACAGGGCCTGCTGCAGCAGGGGGTGTGGCATGTTTGCTGCTGGCTATTTTAACTGACTGGTCCCTGGGAGTTTTCCAGCCAGGACAGCCTGCAGGAACAAGTCTTCGGGCGCTGAGCCAAAGGCCTCCCCAGCTGGGATCCATTCAGGCCCAAGGGGCTGGGGTGCTGGCCACCACCACCCACCACCCTCTGTGATACAACAGAAGAAGGCCCACCTGCCTGAAGGGCTGAGCTGCCCCCAGTAGGGATGTAGAAGCTTCTCTTAAGGCCCCTGGCAGAGCTGCTCCCCACAGCCCACCTGTCCCCATTGCTCCACCCCCCACTCTCTGTATGGCTAACTCGTAGTCATCCTTCAAGTGTCTGTTTAGATGTCACCTCCTCCGAGAAGCCTTCCCAGATTCCAGGTCAGGCTGGAGGCCCCTCCCTGGGCTCCCCTAGAATCCTGCACTCTTGCCTATGGCACGTGCCATTTGGGGTGGGGCTTATCACACCATGAGCTCCTTGAAAGCAGGCATCACTCTTGCTCTCTGCTGTGACACTTAGGACGATGGCTGGCGCAGAGCAGGAGTTCAATTTAAAATGTTTTGAATGAGTGAACTAATGTATAAATGAGATCCAGCTCAGAGACTAGCCTACCTCCCCAGTGAGAGAGTTCAAATGTGGGAACCACTGAGTGTTTGGTGGGCCCAGGTCCCCTGGATCACTGCTTGTGTAGAACAGAGGCAGCCCCCATGTCCTCATGGGACTAGTGGGTAGAACAGGGCCCCAGGTGGCCTGCTGGCCCTGCCTGAGGTGTCCAGGTGCCCCTGGAGCGGGCACCAGCCAGGAGGTGCCTGTATCCCTTTGTCCAAGCAGGGAGCCACCTAAGATCCTTAGAGGATTCTGTAAGGACCTAATGTTGTGCTTTGCATAGTAGAGACCTGGGTCTGCTGACCCCAGCAGAAGTCCTGCGCAGGGACCTCGAGTCTCCCGCTGTGTGACCTCAGCAAGTCAACTACCTTCTCAGGCCTGGGTTTCCATGGGGAGACATCAAATGACCAAGTGGTGTGACACTCCTAGACTGTAAAGTGCCCTGCATAGAGATGCTCACCTCCCCATGGCCAGGCCTCCGCTGGAGACTGCTCTGCTGTGTCAGGTAGGACTAAAGGGACTGAACTTGTCAGCCTGTCTTTCCTCTGGACAACTTGGGGGTGGCGTGACACCCTTTGTATCAATTCCTGTCCAGGTTCTCTGTGCCACCAAAACATAATGTCGTTAGGGTTCCCTGATGGAGCATTTTGAGGTTTTTTTTTTTTTTTTTTTGAGACAGAGTCTCGCTGTGTTGCCCAGGCTAGAGTGAGTGCCGTGGTGTCAGCCTAGCTCACAGCGACCTCAAACTCCTGGGCTCAAGCAATCCTTCTGCCTTAGCCTCCCCAGTAGCTGGGACTACAGGCATGTGCCACCATGCCCGGCTAATTTTTTCTATATATATTAGTTGGCCAATTAATTTCTTTCTATTTATAGTAGAGATGGGGTCTCGCTCTTGCTCAGGCTGGTCTCGAACTCCTGAGCTCAAACGATCTGCCCACCTCGGCCTCCCAGATTTTGAGGTTTTGATCTACAATAAAGACTAGTCCTATGTGATTTTAAAGTAAATACGGCTTTAATGCCATCAGGGAATTGCAGATTGAGGGCCAGGCGCGGTGGCTCATGCCTGTAATCCTAGCGGATTGCTCAAGGTCAGGAGTTCGAAACCAGCCTGAGCAAGAGCGAAAGCCATCTCTACTATAAATAGAAAGAAATTAATTGGCCAACTAACATATATAGAAAAAATTAGCCGGGCATGGTGGCGCATGCCTGTAGTCCCAGCTACTCGGGAGGCTGAGGCAGCAGGATTGCTTGAGCTCAGGAGTTTGAGGTTGCTGTGAGCTAGGCTGACGCCACGGCACTCACTCTAGCCTGAGCAACAAAACGAGACTCTGTCTCAAAATAAATAAAAATAAATAAATAAAAGGTAATTGCAGATTGAAACAACAACAAGACACTGCTATACACCTATTGGAATGGCCAAGACCCAGAACACCGACCACACCAAGTGCTGGTGAGCATGTGAGCGACAGGAGCTCCCGTTCATTGCTGGCGGGAATATAGAATGGCACAGCCACTTTGGAAGCCTGGTTAGCAGTTTCTTGCAAAGCTAAACACACTCTTACCCTATGATCTAGCAGTCACGCTCCATGGTATTCACTCGAAGGAATTAAAAACTTACGTCCACACAAAAACCTGCACGTGTATGTTTGTGGCAGCTCTGTTCATAATTACCAAAACTTGGGAGCAACCAAGATGCCTTTGGGTAGGAGAATGGATAAATATACCATGGGACATCCAGACAATGGGATATCATTCCACAGCGCTAAGGAGAAATGAGCTATCAAGCGATGAAAAGACATGGAGGAAACTTAAATGCTTACACTCAATGAAAGAAGCCAATGTGAAAAGGCTACAGATGGGTGATTCCAACCATATGACATTCTGGAAAAGGCAAAGCTATGGCGACAGTAGGAAGATCAGTGGTTGCCAGGGGTTAGTGGGGAGGGAGGGACGAACAGGTGGAGCACAGGGGTTTTTAGGGCAGGGAGACTACCCTGTGTGGGTTGTGGTGGACACATGTCATTGCACATTTGTCAAAACCCACGGAGTGTCCAGCACCAACAGTGCACCCCGATGTAGACTCCAGACTCCGGGTGATAGTGATGTGCCGTTGTAGGTTCATCCAGTGTCACAGACATACCACTCTGGTGCTGGGTGTTGACAGTGGGGAGGGCAGGAGGGAGGTGTGTGGAAATTCTCTGTACTTTCCACTCAATTTTGCTGTGAACTTAAACTGCTGTAAAAAAAGTTAAGTTTATGAATTAAGAAAAAAACAAAGGAAATGGCCACGTCCAAAATGTTGCACAGAGGGGCATGCACCCCGAAACATGTCAGCTAGATTAGAGGCTGGAACGAAACGACATTTTCCAGTTCTGGACAAGGAGCCGCATGCGCCGTCCCCTCCCTGCTCCTGTGTGTATCCGGCTGCAGCTGCCGAGCGTGGTCTCCACAACAAACCGGCCACGGAGCCTGCACACCTTCCTGTGTCTGCCCGGCCACACCGCGGGGCACTCGGCCTTTTCCTGAGCACTCGAAGCTCCGTTTCCTAGAGCCCCTTCCTGTTTAAGAGAAGCAGGGGAGTGGCGGCTCGCTCGTGCAAGACTTCCGAGGGCAACGATATGCGTGGCAGCGCCGCGCGCCCTGCAGCCCCCGGCTCTTCCTCTGGAGACGAGGCATGTTCCCTCTGCACGCCCTTTGCCACTACAGTCCGCGACTGGCTAAAAAGTCAATCCAAGAGGTGAGCAGTAGGGGGGTATGTTTATGTCGGAGCGTCCTAACCTCGCAGTGCCCTGTGCCCTGCAGGGCGTTCAGCAGCATCCTTGGCCTCTACCCGTTAGACGCCAGTAGACGCGCCCTGCTCTCCCCCCGTTGTAATAACCGAAAATGTGTCCAGACGTTGCCAGGTGTCTCCAAAGGGGCCAAGGCACTCCAGCTGGGAGCCACTAGATTATAGGTATGTGTCCGCGTACGCGTGTGCGTGCACACACAAACGCACGCCTTGTGCTGGTAGCTCTGCATTGCACTCCTGCTCTAGGGCCAGAGCCAGCTTCCTGGTACTTGCCGTCACTCTTTAAACTAAGTTCCCGATCCTGGCTGGCAGCAGGACCGGCACAGACCTCTGTCCCAAGGGAAGGGCGAGGGAGGAGGGGACCCAGCTGAACGGTCATTTCCTTCTTCAGTCCTGTTGGATAAGTCTCCCCCTGTGGGGCATGGGATGGAGGCTGCCCGTGTTGTTCTTTCAAAAGACCCCTTGTGAAAGCACAGGGCCGAGGGACAAAAGCCCCTTGTCATCCGTGTGGGAGGGTACACGGGGAGGATTTCCAGCACCCAGCCCCCGGGACTGGGGCAGCCGGTCCCTCTGCGGTGGCCTGTC
Organism: Mirza zaza; assembly: GCA_008750895.1. Classification (NCBI taxonomy): domain Eukaryota; kingdom Metazoa; phylum Chordata; class Mammalia; order Primates; family Cheirogaleidae; genus Mirza; species Mirza zaza. The sequence continues at coordinate 52,163 of VSMD01131155.1, read as the reverse complement.
GCTCACATGCTCACCTCTTCCCTCCACAGAGGTGCTTGCTAGGTTCCAGGTGGTGTGCTGGGGATGGGGACACGGCCCCTTCCCTCACGGTCCCTGCCCTGTGGGGTCACGGGCGGTAATCAGCAAGTCCCAGAGGAGCTATGAAATGCTGTCAGCGTGCCGGGAAGGGAGCTGCACAGCAGCATAAAAGCCAGCGGCCCAGAGTTTTGGGGCTTCCCTGCGGAGGGACCCTGCGCGGGGTTCTGAGGGAAGAGCGGGTCCCTGGGGCATTAGGGAGTATCCCAGCAGGGGAAATAGCACGACCATGATGACGGCCGGAGCTTGGCACTTGGAAAGAGCCTCAAGACCTTTTTTTCCAATTGCGAAATGAGCTGGGCAGACTGGAATCAAAAACATAATAGAGACAGAGGTGACGGGACGCCTCTGCTGTGAGTGGCCTCTGCTGAATGCCTCTGTGTGTGTGTGTGTGTGTGCGCGCGCGCGCACTCGCTGCTTGGCAGTGGTCCTCGTCATCATCACGATAGCCTGTCCGAGCCCCTGGGCCCACAGAGGCTGAGAACCCGACCTTGGCCACCCAGCGGTGCGAGGCCGGCCAGCCGTGACTGCCCCCCGGGGAGGGCCCGGCTCGTGTGGGGGTTGCAGTGTCCCAGGTGGACACCCGGGGTGTGGGGCGGGGCACGGGAGTCTGTCCCGTAGCGAGCAGTGGCTGCAGGCTTGGTCCCCTGCCCGGCAGGAGCCCGGGTGGCTGTGGGTGAATCGAGTTCCTTGGTTACCAGCACTTTCCGCGCAAGAGCCCGCGTCTCGGAGGCCGGGCCGGGCTGTGATTTTCCGTTTGATGTGCGAGGCTGATTTCACTCTCGGACGCAGAATGGAAAGCCGTGTGGGCAGATCTCGGTGAGCTGTGTGCTTGGGCCACTCAGAATCTGGTGTCTGCTGGGCCGAGCCGTGTCGCTAACGGGATTCTCGGGGCCTTTTGGGTGTTTGCGGTGGGGCGGCTGCCGTGGGAACCCAGGGGCTGCTCCTTTGTCGGGACGAATAATTTATTTCTGTTTTCAGATGACTTGTCCCTTCCTCGCAGATCCTGCGCCCGGCTGCCACGCATCCTGTAGGCTGCTGATTACGTGGCTTCAGGAGAGCGTGGCTTCACCCCCTCTGCCCTGGACACCTGTTGCCAGGCTGCACTTTGTAGGCTGCGTTTAAAGGGGGTCTGATCTTCTCCACTCCCGGTGCTTTTCTTGCTTTTCGTCTCTCTGTGGGGAAACTGCCTTCCCTCCTCCTCAGCCTGCTCGGGAAGCACGGTCCCAGGGCACGGGCCGGGCCTGGGTTCCAGGGCTGTCTGGGAATTAGGATATCAATGCCTATGAGGCAGACTTTGTTTCCAGTTTGGGTGTGTGACAAGCTGAAACCCACATATGGTCACAGTTAGCCGGAAAATTTCAGGTTTTCACCTGTGCAGGCTTGACCTCAGCCTAGGTTGCTCACCTGCCACCTCATCGGTCTCCCTGACATCCACCTTGACACATGGCATCCATCCTGCCCAGGCTGCTAAGCTGATCCTCCTCCTAGACCATCACTCAAGAGCCCACCACAGCTCCCTATTGCCAAATGCGGCCTGAACTCCAGGATTCAAAGCCCTCCGTGGATGGGCTCAGTCCGTCCTCCCCAGATCATCTCACAGGCTTTGCCCGGAGCTGTGGCTCACTGGTGCCTCCGTTTCATGCTTACTGAGTCTGTGCTGTTCTCAGTGCTATGCAGGGGCTTGGAGACACAGGGAGCAGGATACTCCCTGGGTACTCAGCCCAGAGGGGACAGGAGCGCAGCAGACAGGTTATCCGCAGCCCTCACAGGTGGCTCGGGGCCCTGGGAATGGGGGAAGGCGGCGTGGGAGAGTCTCAGAATTTTCGGTGTCTTTAATTTGCCCCGATTGGTGAAACTGAGACCGCAGGAAGTGTCCGGGGCCTCGGATGCTAAACTGCAAGGGTCTGCAGGCCAAGGGGCCTCCGAGAGGCTTTAGAGACGGTGGGCACCTGGAGCCTGGCCGGGCCCCTCTGCCCGCCACCTGCCCCTCCCGCCTCCGCACAGACCCTGCCTTTCGCGCTAGGCCCACCCTTTGCACCGCCTTGCGCTCCATCACTTAATTACACTTAAATATTTAATTAGTACCGGTCTCCTCCCTCCTTCATCGCTCCTGAGGGCAAGGTTTCCGTCTGTGGCATCCCCTGGGGCAGGGCATGGTGCCAGCGGGTAGCTGGTCGAGGAGCAGGGCCTGCAGGCCGGGTGGGCTCTGGTCTAGCTCCTGGCTCAGAGCTGGCTGGCTGTGTGGCCTGGGGCAAGGCGCTCGCCACCTCTGACCTCTGTTTGTCGTCTGTAGCGGGGGGGTGGGGTGGGGGGGGGACGGTCAGTGCCTGCTGGGGCCTGTGAGGAGCCGGAGGGACAGCATGTGTGCGGATGTGCCCGGTGATGGGTGCACCCTTAATGCACCTTCAGATTTCGCGCCAAGGCCTGCGAGCCTAAAGAGTGCACGTCGGTGGGACTGCAGCCCCTCCGGCGGTCCTCACCGCGTCACAGAGGAGGGGTTGGATTCCCATTGTCAGAGGAGGGAGCAGTCCCAGGAGAGAGGTGACTGGCCCGGGGGCCGGAGAACAGATCTGACGTGCTGTGTGCACTTCCACGTTGGCGGAGTGCTTGGCTCACACCCTCCCACACACGCCTCTGCTGGTGCTCTGAGCACCTACTGTCCCTGACACGTCCAAGGTGGGCCCAGGAGCAGCCTCGGCAGGGACAGCTGGCAGTGCGCCGAGGGCAGGCAGTACCCATGGCGCTTTCCAAACTGCGCACCTGCTGGTCCTTCTCTCATCTCCAATATCATCATGAATGAAACTTTTAGGGTGTTTAACAGTGGTGCTCAGGGAGGCCTGTGGCCCCAGCTCATGTGACAGGTAACCAAGAGGTAACAGGTGACATGGGGCCTGAGCACCTGGAAGGGGCACTTAGCTGCCTGAATCTTTGCACCTCTGCCCTGCAAATGGGCGGGAGTTTTGCCTGGCCACACCAGGCCACACCTGGCTCTGATCTTGGGTAAGACCCTTTCCTCTTGGGGCCTCTGTTTGTTCAACTATAAAAGGAAAGGATTGGATAAAATGAGTAGTTTTTCTTTTCTTTTTTTCTTCTTTGCAGCTGAACCCTTTTCCTCTCAAGTGAAACCGTGGGGGAAGGTCTGTGTGTACAGCAGAGGAGGTGGCCCTGCAGGTGGCGGAGGACCTGCGGGTGCGGGAGGCCTGGCTGCTCCTCTTCCCCACCCTGGCAGGACCCCCGTGGGACCCTCGGCCCCCAGAGACAGTTGGAGGCTTCCAGCCGAGGGTTCTAAGGCCCCGGCAAAGCCTGAGGCTCGCTGCGGGCCAGGGCGGACGGTGGACCACAGGCATGTCTGTGGGCAGAGGCTGCCCAGGACGGAAAGTGCTGGGCTGGGTTCGGATGTTTTGTTCTCTGGTGTTTCCCCTAAGGCTGCCCCATTGTTCGACGTTGGCAAAGGTTCCTTTTATCTTGCTCCTTCTGGAACAGGAGGCGCCTCAGGCTGGGCCTGAGCAGAACAACAGAGCAGGTTTTTATGGCCCCTGGTCCCCGGGTTGGTGGCATCAGGGAGCCGAGGTGGGGGGTGGCGGTGGCTGGGGCTTGGGAGGTTCCAAGAATTCTGTTAATGGGCAACGAGCCGTTTTATTTTCTTTTCTGCCTGTGGAGGGTCACGAGTGAACAGACGAATTTTCATTCTCAAGGAAATGCGGCACCTCCGGGAGCAGCTGTGCCTCCCCTGCCTCCCCCGCCCCCGCACCGGGCCCGGCAGGTCTCAAGGTCTCACTTCTGGGCTGCCCGAGGTCCGGGCATCTTATTTTCCTTTCCCTGGAGCCTAGTGTTATACTTTTGCAGCACTGTTTGGTTTTCAAAGTTCTTCTACAGCAATTGTGCTTAAAATAAAACATAAACTCCTTCCCCAGCCCCAAGCCCGGACCCAGAAGCCAGGTCTGCATCCCTCGCCCCACGGCAGATGCGAACCCCGCAGGGGTGTAAGAGTCCAGGTTTGCACAGCCGTGGCAACCTGCTACAGTGGCCGGAACTAGGACGTGTAACCCGTAGGCTTTTGTGCCTGGCCTCTTCGCTCAGGGCTGTGTTTCTGCGATGTGTTACTGGAGTTCATTTGCATTGCTTCGCAGCCGAGGTCCCCAACCCCAACCTTCTTGGCACCAGGGACCAGTTTCATGGAAGACAATTTTTCCACGGACGGGGGTGGGGCAGGAAATAGCGGGGCGGGGAGGTGGAGCTCAGGTGGTGAAGCGTAACAGGCCACAGAACCGGGCCACAGCCTGGGGGTTGGGGACCCGGCCTTACAGCACCGGTTGTGTGCATGTGCTACAGTGTGTTTACCCATCTCAGGCAGATGTTTGGAAAGTTTCCGGGTGGGGTTAGCACCAGTCATGCAGCTGTGAGTGTTCAGTGGACAGGCCAACAGTTTTCCAAAGTCGTCCTAGACAGTAGGTCTTTTGTTACGTGGCGGGAGCTCAGATGCCCGGTCGTGGATGTGGAAGTGGGAGCTGCAGTGAGACACGGGACATTCTCTGAAGTTAAGGGTCCCTGCAGTCTGGTGCTGGGCATTGGTCATGGCTACGTGGTGCGGGGTGCAGCCTACTGTCGTGTAGGGCGGTCTGTCCAGTGCGTCACCCCTTTGCGAAGCTCGGAGCCCGGCTGGTCTCATCTGGACGCCTTGACTTCCACTGTGTGCTCTGAGGCTGTTCCCAGACCGCAGCCCACCCTGGTGGCCCCTGCAGGACACATAGTCTCCTCTGCACTCCAGTTCCTTGAACGGGGAGAAAAGGCCTCTACAAAGAGCTGTTGTGCGATACGTCTGTGCGACCGAATTCTTAGAGCAACTGCGCTTATCACCTGGGGACCGAAGTAGAATTAATCATTTAAAAACTATAGTCACCTCTGAAATAGTCACAATCCCAAAACCATCCATCCTTGACTTCACACCCCATTATATTTTTTCCTCCCTAAGGGACTTTGCTCCTTAGTTAAGTTGGGTTTCAGAATATATTAAAATAATTTGTCATCTCTTGAGCACACAACCTCCTGGGTGTGAGCAGGCAGGAGAGGCCGGCCCGAGAGTCAGCGTGGAGCCAGTGCCCGGGAGAGGAGCGGGTCGGGTCTGGAAGGAAGACGCCTTCCTAGCCGCCTGTCCCGGGGACTGGCCAGTGAGAAGGTTGGGCGCCGAAGCCCTCCAGGGCTGGGCCACCAAAGGAGGGACTGGCCCCGTAAATGGCCCTAGAGCCATTGGTTGCTTAGGCCATGACCTGCAGGGCCCGGGTGACAGTCTGGGCTGTTTCTGGAGTTGAGCTGAGAGGTGCTCCCACGGTGCCTCCTTACGGACCGTGAGTACATCCCGAAGGACCGTGCTCCCGCTCCAAGCCCAGTGGACCAGTCACCACCTTGAGTGCAAGGGGACCCTAAGAGCTCTCGTCTGAGTGCCTACCGACATCCGCACACATCTGAGTGTACCCCACCGGGCAGGTGGGGACGGTGTCCCTGTGCCTGACACGCATGTCGGGCACTCAGCATGGTGTGGAGTGCACGCCGGGGCTTCCCAAGGCAGTTTTATAGCTCAGTCCACAGCATGTTCCTGGGGCCACACCTCGGATTCGAGGCTGCCAGGTTCTCACCGTTCAGCTAAGTTGACGCCTGCTCGTGCCTCCCCGTCTGTAAGGGGTGACCAGTGCTGACACCTGCATGTCCCCTGGCTGCAGAGCTTGCACACTCTATGGTTTGACCCCTTGCTCCTGTGACTCTGCTCTTTGCTCTCCTGTCCTCTGGTAGAGAGGGTTAGGAGGACATTGACTTAGAGTCTTTTTTTATAAACAGCTTCATGGAGATGTGATTCACGTGCCACACAGTTTACCCATTTAAAGTATACAGTGTGAAGTATACACGTCAGTGGTTTTAGCACACACTCACACACATGTGCAAGCAGCACCACAGTCCATTTTGGAAAATTTCCATCACCCCCAAAGGAAACCTGATACCCTTTAACTACTCCCCCTGGTCCCCCAGCCCTAAGAAACCACTGATGTATTATACTTTCTGTCGCTACACATTTCCTGTCCTGGACATTTTATATAGATGGAATCATACATTTGTCTTTTTGTGTCTGGCTTCTCTCACTTACCTTGATGTTTTCAAGGTTCACCTGTGTTGTAGCATATGTCTTCTCCCCCTTTTATGGCTGAATGATGTTGCATTGTATGGGTAGACCGCATTTTGTTTATCCTTTTGTCCATTGATGGACAACTGGGTTGTTTCCATCTTTTTGGCTACTATGAATAATGCTGCTACACCTGTTTGTGTACAAGTTTTCATGTGGACATGTGTTTTTATTTCTCTTGGGTGTATACCTAGGAGTAGAATTGCTGGGTTATGTGATAACTGTATGATTACAGTTATCAGATTAATGATTTGAGGAACAACCAGACTCTTTTCCATTTTCCATTCCACCAATAGTATATGAGGGTCCTATTTCACCAGATCCTTGCCAATACATGTATTGATCTGACTTTTTAATCTAGAAATCTTAGTGGGTGTGAAGTGGTATCCCACTGTGTTTCCGATTTGCATTACCTTAATAACTAATTATGTTGACAGTCTTCTCATGTGCTATCAGCTCCTTGTATATTTTCTTTGGAGAATTGTCTGTTTGGATCCTTTGCCTGTTTTTTAATTGTGCTATTTGTCTTTCTATTATTATTATTTTGAGACAGAGTCTCGCTTTGTTGCCCAGGCTAGAGTGAGTGCCGTGGTGTCAGCCTAGCTCACAGCAACCTCAAACTCCTGGGCTCCAGCAACCCTGCTGCCTCAGCCTCCCGAGTAGCTGGGACTACAGGTATGCGCCACCATGCCTGGCTAACTTTTTATATATATATATATATTAGTTGACCAATTAATTTCTTTCTATTTATAGTAGAGACAGGATCTTGCTCTTGCTCAGGCTGGTTTCGAACTCCTGTCCTCGAGCAATCTGCCCGAGTAGGCCTCCCAAAGTGTTAGAATTACAAGCGTGAGCCACCGCACCCGGCCTGTCTTTCTATTATTGAGTTGTAAGATTTTAATAATTTTGATGAAGTTCAATTTATCTTTTCTTTGGTTGTTTGGGCTTTGGTGCTGTAAGAATCCTTTGCCAACTCCAAGGTCATGAAGATCTACCCCTGTATTTTCTTTTAAGAGTTCTATATTTTTAGCTTTTACAGTTAGGTCTCTGACCCATTTTGTTAATTTTTGTATATGATCTGAAGTAGGAGTCCAAATCCACTCTTTTGCTTGTGGCTATTCAGCTTCCCAGTACCATTTGTTGAAAAGATATTTTTTCCCATTGGATGGTCTTGGCACCCTTGTTAGAAATTAGTTAACCAAAGATATGTGTGTTTATTTCTGGGCTCCCAATTCTAATTCATTGATCTGTATGTCTGTCTTTGTGTCAGTATAACACTATCTTGATTATTATTGCTTTGCACTAAATTTCTAGATTGGAATTTTGTTCTTCATTTTCAGGATTGTTTTCGCTATTCTAGTTCCTTTGCAATTCTGTAAGAAATTTAAAATCGGCTTTTCTATTTCCACAGAGAACCGAGATTCTGATGGGGATTGCATCAAATCTGTAGATCAGTTTGCAGAGTATTGCCATCTTAACAAATTTAATTCCTCTGATTAATGAACATGACATGTTTTTCCAATTATTTCATCTTCCTTAATTGCCTTCAACAATGTTTTTTAGTTTCCAGAGTATGAGTTTTTTACTTTTGTTAAATTTGTTCTTAAGGATTTAATTCTTTGTTTTTTTTTTAATTTCATTTTTGAATTGCAAGTATATATAAATACAATGGATTTTTGTATATTGATTTTGTATCCAGCAACCTTGCTGAACATAGTTCTAACAGTTTTTTAGTGGATTCCTTAGGATTTGCTATATATAAGATTATGTATTCACCAAATTGAGATTGTTTTACTTCTTCCTTTCCAATCTGGATTCCTTTTATGTCTTTTTCTTACCTAATCGCTCTGGTTAGAACCTTCAGTACAATTTTGAATCCAAGTGGCAAGAGTAAGTATCCTTGTCTCATTCCTGATCTTAGGAGGAAAGCATCCGTCCTTCACCATTAGACATGATGTTGGCTGTGAGTTTTTTGTAGATAGCCTTTATCAGGTTGTGGAAATTCCCTTCTATTGGTAGTTTTTTAGTGTTTTTACCATGTAAATGTGTTGGATATTATTAAATGCTTTTTCAGCATCTATTGACATGCTGAAACTTTTGTTTTTTAAATTTTTTGATATTGTTACATTAATTTTCATATAGTTAATCAACCCTGCATTCATGGCATAAATCCTACATGGTCATGGTATATAATCCTTTTTATATGTTGTTGCATTTGGTGTGCTACTATTTTGTTGAGGATTTTTGTGTCCACATTCATCAAGGATATTGGTCTATCATTTTGTTCTCTTGTGAAATCTTTCTCTGGTTTTGGTATCAGGGTAATACTGACCTTTCAGAGTGAGCTGGGAAGTATACTCACCCTTTCTATTTTCTGGAGGAGTTTGTAAAGAATTGGCATTCTTTAAATGTTTGTAGAATTCAGCAGTGAAGCCATTTGGCTTTTCTTTGTGGGTAGTGTTTTGCTTACTAATTCAATCTCTTCACTTGTTAGAGGTCTTTCAAATTGCCGATTTCTTGAGTAAGTTTTGGTAGTTTGTGTCTTTCTGGTTGGCTTAGATTCTTGCAGGCCTCTCCCTGCTCTTTCAGTCATAGTTGACATTTATCGAATTCTTCCTGTGTACCAAGCACTTTTTGTGCATTGGCTCATTTAATGAGCCAATAAACTTTACAAAACTTGATGAGCTAAGTGGTATGATTGTCATCTCCATTTTTCAAATGGGGGAATGGGAGCAGGGAGAGGTTAAATAGCAGGTCAAGGTTGCACAACTAGGAAATAGTCAAGCTGGGCCTTGAGCTGGACAGTGCGGCCACACAGCCCTCTGTACCTGCCGCTCTCTCTCTGCAGCTCTCCCGGGGCCCTTCTCTGGGCCAGCCCTGTGCTAGGAGCTGGAGCACAAGAATGGGTCAGACCTGCTCATAGCCTAAGTTGCTTGCCAGAGAACCCAAACCAAAGAGAGGCAAAGGCCTTAGGCTGGACATGAACCAAGGGATGAAGGAGGTAGAGTGCCAGGAAGGACCCCACAAAACAGTGAGCTCTGAAAGGGGCCTTGAAGGAGGCCCCTATGTGGGCCCAGCTGGGGAGCTTGTGAGTGTGCCCCCCCACCTCCACCAAGGGCTTTTGCCTTCTACACCAGGAGGCTTGGCTGTCTCCCAAGCACTCAGCCAAAGGGCCTCACAGAGCCCCCTACCCTGGGTGCCGACACCCTAGCTGGCAGGAGGAGCTCGGAGCAGTAGAACTGTGTTCGGCAGGGCTGTGGAAAGCACCCAGGCCTCTGCATTTTGCTCTCCTAGAGAGGAAGAGGCAAGACAATTTGTGAGACAATCGCTAGACAGAAATCAGGAGCAGCCAGACATAACTCAACATAATTATTTCTGCATAATGACTTCTGCTACTTGATTCTGTTTCCAGCAATGACTATAATCTTTATCTGTCACTGGAGAGCTGGTGGCCAGGGAGCCCCTGTGGCTTAGCGATAGAGCCAGGAGGAAATTTGCAATTCAAGTTAATGGAGTGTCCCCAAGCAGCCCGGGAGCCAGCGTCTTCAAAGTCTCTGGAACGGTGTACCCTCCTCCTGCTAGGAAGCCTGGTGTCAGAGCTGGCCTGGCCTCCTCTGCCGGGATCCAGCCCACCTGCTTTGTCACAGATAGGGAAACTGAGAACGGCAGAGGTCACAGGGTGTGCCAAGGTCACTCAGCAAGCCCGGACCAGAACTTCCCCTTTGCTTTCCCCTCGGGCTGGCGTGCCTGCCAGTGGGACGGACAGATAGAAGGAGCTTTTTTTAAAATTTTCTTTATTATTATTATTTTTTTACTTCTTTTTTACTCCTCTGGCAATGGACTGATGGATAGAAGGAGCTTTTGTGGAGCCGGTCACTGAGCATGTTGGTCATGCAGGGTTGGCCCACAAGGCTGGATGGAGATGGTGTGGCCTTTGCAGCTGGACAGTCATGGCCCTGCAGCCCAGAGAGGCCCGAGGCACTAATGGTGCAGGTGGTGGGAGGGCGTCCAGCAGATGGCGTGGGGAACACAGAGGCCCCCCTGACCTGAGGGGTACTTGCTTACCTCCTTGCATGGCCTCTTACAGGCCCCTTTAATTACCGAGAGCAGCTGGAAAGGACAGAGCATGTGTTTGGGGATTTGTGTTTTGGGCGTCCAATGTCCCGCTTAGCCAGGTGTGACCTGGGCTGGTGTCCCAGAGTCCCTTTCCTCTTCCATAAACTGAGGGTGGGCACGAGCTCTGTCTGCCGGGCAGTTGGGAGGGCGGGATGATGAACTGAGGACCTGGTACGTTCTGCTGCGGGCTCCGTTACTGTTTTCTCCTTGGCCTTGTGGAGGGCCCCTGACCCTACCCAGCTCTTCCTTCCTCAGCAGGGCTCACAGCGGTGAAATCACTTATCTGGGACCATCACCTTGGAAGTGCCTTGAGACAAGGGGGAGCACGGGGGACTTTTAGGGCAGGGACTGCTCTGGGTGACACTGCAGCCGTGGGTACAGGTCACTACGCGTCCGCACGGCGCGTGGAAGGCACACCACCACGAGAGAACCCCAGGGTAAACTGTGGGCTTTGGGGGAGATCGATGTGTCAGTGTAGGTTCATCAGTTGTAACAAATGTCCCACTCTGGTGGGGGGTGTTGACAAGGGGGGAACCTGGGGGTAGAGGAGGGTGTATATGGGAACTTTCTGTACTTTCCACTTAGTTTTGCTATGACCCTAAAACTTCCCTCAAAAATAGTCTATTAAATATATATGTGCGTATGTGTGTGTACGTATATAAATGACACATATCTATACGATACCATCTGAAAGCACAGTGGTCTCCCAGTGAGGGTTTCGGTGGGAGGATGCATGACTTTTCCCCTCCAGGTCTTGAGTTCCAGCAGTGGGTTTGCATTCCATAGTTGGCCTATTAAAGTCTATATTAGGGAAACAGGGTAGAACTTTAACTCTGAGCAAGATACACCTTGCTTCCGATAATGTCCATGTGATGCATTTTGGGGCATTCATTCGTCAAACATTGATCATTTATTGAGTGCCTGCTATATACAGGCGCTGGGCCAGGCACCAGATGCGCGGAAATGAAGTGGCCTCATGCCTGACCTTGTGGTGCTTGTGTCAGCTGGGGGGGAAGAGGAGGCGGGACACAGCCCCCATTCTGCAGGAGTGAGGGGAGCCCCGCTGGCACGTTCCAGGTGGACAAACTTCTCCGTGCAGTGCGTGTATGTAAGCGTGATCGTTGCTGGGAGGAAGAGAACTGCATGTCAGGAGAAAATAACCAGCAAGTGTGCTGCAGACAAGGAAGAGAAACAGGCTCTCAGGGGAAGAGACTGTTCTTGTTCCATCCTGGCTTTGCTCCCTGGAAGAACAATGACCTTGAGCAAGTGATTAGCTTCTCTAAGCCTCAGTTTTCCCCATCTGTAAAATGGGGATAGTAATTATGCCTAGGGCTGTTGTGAGGATGACATTGGATTGTGCAAACAGATGCACAGAAAGCTGTTAGCTGGCATGGCTGGGTGGCGATGTCAGCCACAGCACTGCTATTACGCGTTAGGTGCTGGAGGCTGCAGGTTCACAGCGAGGAGGTCACCAGTCTGTGCCTGGGGCGGGCAGAGATGGGGCGGGCAGAGACGGGGCGGGTGGGCCCACCCGAGTTTGTGGCACGCGGAGGGCGTCCGTGTCGGACCTGGAGGGAGGTGTGAAGGTGGGCAGTGGTTGGGCACCGGGGACACTTTCCCTTCTCAGTGACCGTGTGGTTTTGTGGCTGAGTGGCAGGTGATGCTTTCTCACCTTTTCTGAGCACTGACCCGTGCCCTGCGCTGGGCCGGGGAGGCCCGCCAAGAGGAGGCTGATGGTGAGGGCCACCCTGGGGGCACCTGCCGAGAAACAAGGGAGCTGCGGGGCTTGGAGGGACCTGAAGGGGCGGGCCGGGCCAGCTGGGCGCGCGATTCCCCGGAACCCGCATGCAGCCCCAGGCTCGGGGTGCTGGGGGGACACAGCTGTGTCAGTGGCGGCCTGGAGGGTGCTGTCGGCTGGGGGCGATGCCGTCGGGACTCGAACCCGGCTTGCAGGCCACAGAGGTGTGGAGGTTGCAAAAGCCGTGGCCCCCTGCCAAGCACCGCGGCAGCAGCCAGAGGGAAGCGCGGTGGGCTCTGGGCCAGGGGTGTCCACGTCCCGAGTGACCTGTCGGTCCTCTCTTCCAGGGGCATGGTCTAGCGGCCTGGTCAAGGACGTGGCACCAGTCCCTGGAGGTTCTGACCCGCTCCGCCTCAGCCTCCTCTCGGTCTCGGGTAAGTGACTCCTGGAGGCCAACTGGCCCGAGGTGGGTAAGGACTGAGGGTTAGGGGCGGCTCCCGCCCAGCCCGTGCGTGGGGGCCGTGCCAGGTCAGTGGGAGGAGCAGGGAAGACCGGGGGTGGGGGCAGCCCGCCCAGCGCCCCAGGACGGCGTGTGCGGTGCGGAGGGCAGATGCCAGTGGCCCATCTGTGGTCCTGGCAGGTGCCAGTCCCCCAGCAGGCCCGGCTGCGCTGGCTTCCCCGCCGGGCCCCAGCGGGCACAGGGCATTCCAGGGCAGCGTGCTCCCGGCCCGCCGGCCGGCCCCGCCTCGCCCTCGGGCCGGGGACGCCTGCATCCTGTGGGTGGGGTGGCGTTCCCGCCTCAGTCTTCCTGAGGGAGGCGCTTCCCGCCGCCTGTCCCTTCCTCGCCCTTGTCAAAGTGGTCTCCGGGTTGGGAGGAGACACGCAGGCAGGGCCTGGGCCTTGGGGTGCAGGTTCACGAGGGTCTTTGGTCCCCCCCCCACGAAAACAGGCACAGCCACGTGTGCAAGGCGCTGCTTTTACTCACTTGGTCTCCTCCCGCCAGCCCTGCTGGAGCTAGACCATGGGGGTGACCTCTGCTCGGTGCCATGGGACGTCACCTGCGAACATATGGTTGTCCCTGCCCAAGGCCCACAGTCAGCACCGAGCACAGAGGCAGCCAGCCCAGGGCTGGCAGCCGTGCCAAGATGCCGGGCCCGTGGAGGGGCTGGCGTGGGTGCGGGAGGGGGTCCCACGTGTCCCCGTGCTAGGCCCTGCGTGTTTCAGTGCACACCAGCAGATGCTCCAGAGCGGCCTCCACCACCACCGAGAGAGACTGGGGGACCCTGGGGTCAGGAGGGGCTTTCGGACGTGTGCGCGTCGTGGCTGTGGGTGTGGTGGGGCAGGTGATGGCGGGGGGGGGGGCGGGGACCCTCCTCTGGCCCCCCGCCTGGCGAGGGAGAAGCAGCACCTGCGTGCTGAGGCCGTGGGCCCAGCCTTCCCCAGCTCCCCTCGCCGCGTCCCCCGGCTGTCCTGCGTTTGGTCACGCGTGTGTGTTTGCTGAGCACGGCTCTGGCTGGACAAGCTTCCAGGCTCTGGGCTTCCAGTGGCGAACAGACCAGCATAAGGCCTGGCCCCAAGGCCCGTGCGCTCTAGGAGAGGGGAGACAGACAATGATACGCGACGTAGAGGAGAAACCAAGCTGGAAAGGGGATAAAACGATGTGTGTCGGGGCTTCAGTTTGGGGTAGAGAAGCCAGGGAAGGCCTGGCCGGGATGGGACTTGGTCTCTGCTGAGTGGCACGTGGGAGATGAGGGAGTGAGTGCGTTTGTGTCTGAAGAGCAGCCAGTGCAAAGGGCCTGTGGCAGGAGCATGCCCGTGGCACCGAGGAGCAGCTGGAAGATCGATGTGGCCCGAGGGGTGAGCTAGAAGGGGGTGAGGAGGAGGGGACGAGCCAGGCTGCTCAGACAGGTGGAGGGAGCGCAGGTCACTCCCGAGGGGACTGGCACGTGCAGCACGGACCAGCGAGGAGAACAGGCATGAGCATCATTTCAGCGTAGCCAGAATCCCATGGTGTAGGGAGTGGGCCCTCTGGGCCCTTTAACAGTGACCTCCCCTCACAGGTCCATTTTTATTTATTTATTTATTTTTGAGACAGAGTCTCACTCTGTTGCCCAGGCTAGAGTGAGTGCCGTGGCGTCAGCCTAGCTCACAGCAACCTCAAACTCCTGGGCTCGAGCAATCCTGCTGCCTCAGCCTCCCGGGTAACTGGGACTACAGGCATGTGCCACCATGCCCGGCTAATTTTGTCTATATATTTTTAGTTGTCCAGCTAATTTCTTTGTATTTTTAGTAGAGATGGGGTCTGGCTCTTGCTCAGGCTGGTTTCAAACTCCTGACCTCGAGCAATCCGCCCGCCTCGGCCTCCCAGAGTGCTAGGATTACAGGCGTGAGCCACCGCGCCCGGCCGCAGGTTCAAAGATAATTGCTGTTCCTAGGGATTCGTTGAGCCACCAGTTCTTCTGGAAGATGTTAGACTGACAGGGCCTGGGGATGTGGGTCTGCAGAGAAGAGGCAGGAGGGCACGGCGCAGGCTGGCTCCCCTCTGGGTGCTAATGCGTGTGCGGGTGCCGGGTGGGCATCTCCAGGAGCCGTCTACACTGGCTTCCTGCAACGGCCCCTGTGCGCACACTTGAGGTTATGGGCAGGGCACCAGGAAGGGAAGCGCCTCCTGTGTTGTGTGCTGAGCGCTATTTTTAGGGTGACTTGAGACAACTTTGCAGTGTCACTTCCTGTGGCCGTCTCCTCCAGCCCTCAGCCCTGGGGTGCAGATCCCGTGCACACATTCGCGTGCATGCTCGCACACACACACACTGCTGTGGGCAAGCACGGCTTGACCTGGGTTCTCATCCACCCTGGAGCCCGTGCAGGGTGGGGCCGTCATCCTGGCTGCGCTGCGGGACTGCGGGCTCCTGGCGAGGGACCCGGGCCGTGAGTGCCACCTGGGCGTCTGCTGCGAGCCGCAGCTCTGTGCGAGGTGCTGTGTCCACATCCCACGCGAGCAAGACCCAGCCGGCTCCCCACCAGGTCGGGGGTGACGGGCGGAGGGAAGCGCGGCTCCAGCGGCCTCTGCTCAGCGCCGCACGGAGGCTGCGCGGTGATGCCGTCCAGGCCTCGCCGACGCTCACCGCCCCGGGGGGGGGCCCTCTGAGCCAGGTCCACGCCCACCTCGGCTCCCCCACTCCCGTCACTGGCCTCCTCAGGTGGCGTCCACACCGTCCTCCTCCTTCCCGGGGGGTCCAGCACCACCCCAGGCACACGGCCCGGGCTTTCTGGAACAGCCCAGATTTCCCGTGTTCTCTCCTGTCGACCCCTTGAACGTTTCTGGGACTTGCCAGACCCCATGTGCAGATTTTTAGCTTAGAAGTAAACATCGGGATCGTAGAAGATCTTAGCAAACACTTGCTCTGCTGGCTGTTCCCAGGCCCTCAGAGGGTCCCCGGCAAACTGGCTCTCTCACGGAAGTTAGGGTATCTGAAAGCGTCTAATGGAAAAGCCAGAGAGCTGCGTGGGCCAGGGAGGCGGCGCTCACAGCGGGCAGGGACAGTGCTCCGTGGGCCAGGGACTCCCCAAGGATTTGGAGGTTGTCTGGAAGGAGCAGCCTCCTCTCTCCCTCCCGCCCTCTCTCCCTGACTTCCTTCCTTCCTCCCGTCGGACAATTACTGTGCACTTCCTGTGTTTCAGGTGCCGTGTTAATAATTGGCTGTGGGATTATTCCTGGCCGCTCCCTGCGTAAATGGAACGCAGCTCTGTGTCCTTGGGGAAGAGGTCAGGGAAGGACGGGGCCCAGCCAGGAACCTCAAGGACCCGAGTCTGTCGGTTCGTCCTGGAGTGTCGCCTCGCTCTGCCACCAGCACCCGGGCTCCGTGCCCGGCTCAGTAGGCCCTGAGTCGGGTGGAAAAGGGAAGAAGGAAGACCCTGCCTTCCCAATCAGCGCACGGGCGCTTTGGGGACATCTCTTATGTACTTCTGTGTCTCCCGGCACTCAGCGCCGTGGTTTGCACCTAGCAAGTGCTCAGTTAGTGTGCTGAGGAACAGTGAATCTGCATCACCCAACTCTCCCTGCAGAACATGCGGCTGCCGGTGTTGTGATTTAAAGAATAAAGGTGGCAAAGGCCGGCTTGTGTGAGCTGTCACCACTCCTGATCATAAACACGCTCTCTAAGGACAGCTCCCGACGGTAGCCCTGGAGCCACCAGTGGCGCCGGCAGTCCGTGCCTGTGCGCACGTCTCCGAGGGCTGATGCCATTTTACTGAGAAGGATTTACTGTTTTTATTTTTTCCCAGAGACGTCAAACGTGAATCAAATAGCGCATGAGATGATTCACTGGAGGTTTTCTTCCAAGTTTAAACAAACAATAAGAAGTTTTCAGACGGGTGCGCTGGGCCACAAGTGGGTCCTGGGCAGGCGTCTGGCTGGAGGCGTCCCCCACGGGCCGCACGTCACAGAGGGGCCTGCGCTTCGGGCTGAGCGTGCCAGCGCGCACAGAACCCCAGGGAGGGCACGCGTATCTTGCAAACACCTTTTCAGGCTAACGTTAATAATGATTCTTCTCGCAGATGCCAAGATATGCTAGAACGTGGTCAGACCTTATTCACTGGGGCACGTAAATTCAAAATTTGGAAATAGTTCATTCGAGGCCTATGAAATGAGAATAGAGTCATCGCCTCAGGCAGACACCTGGCCAAAAGATAGCTTTCTCCCACCTCCTCGGACAAGAGCTGGGCGAACGGATCCGCCTCAGGCAGACACCTGGCCAAAAGATAGCTTTCTCCCACCTCCTCGGACAAGAGCTGGGCGAACGGATCCGCCAGACGAGATCCCAGGGAGAAGGGCAGTGATTCCTGGTTCAGAGGCCTCCTCTGGGGACAGACTCAAAGACGCTTTTATAAAGCTAGAACGTGCCATGGCGACCACATTGTCCACACCCACGTATTACTGGCGAGGGAAGTAAGAGTGTCGGCACGTGGCTTATTCATAGCCACCCAGTCCGCCGCCTCCACTCTGAAGTTGAAAGTGACAGACGTGCTAATAGCAGAGTTCTTACCTGCTCATTGCAAATGCCCACTCTGCCCAGGCCTCACCCTTTACCTGATAAAGAACTCAGAGGAAATTTTTCAGGTTTTTTTTTTTTTGACTCCGACTTTATAAATTTGAACTGCCTTTCAAGCAATTAGTCTGAATTCCTAAGGTCTGGTGGTATTTTTTTCTTCCTT
The DNA here is from genome assembly GCA_008750895.1 of Mirza zaza. Classification (NCBI taxonomy): domain Eukaryota; kingdom Metazoa; phylum Chordata; class Mammalia; order Primates; family Cheirogaleidae; genus Mirza; species Mirza zaza. Next base: position 34,845 of record VSMD01131155.1, on the reverse strand, counting down.
CCTCTAGCTTGCCTCTCCTCCCCACACCGTACATTTGTTAATCTATCCATGTGTCCCATACTGTTCTGTACGGTTTGATATTGTTAGTCCCTTCATTGCCCGTGAAGGCGCCTGGAGAGGTAACAGCCCCGGAGCCGCACAGCAAGAATGAGGTGCTTGCTGTGTGGTCTCCCCGAGGTCGGGTCTGAGTCACTGACGCCTGGGTGCTAAGAGGGGCTCCTGTACCCCAGGACAACATCCGGGGGACAGGAGGAGCACCCCCATCAGCCCGCCTCTGTCCCACCCAGGGCTGGCCGCACGAGGCGTCACGTCTATGGGGACGGGGAGGGGCCTCTGAGCTCGCAGTCTGCCTCTCCAGCCTGCCGCGCGCCTCGGTTTCCTTCAGAAGAGCAGTTAGCTTGTGGGCTCCGGGTGCCTGAGGGTAAGAAGTTGAGCGATTCGGATGATTGTTTGCTTCGACTTTTGAATTTGTATTGAGCGGCTGAACAGGACTGGAGTCTGGTGAAGTCACGCGGAGTGTTTCTGCGGAGCCTGGTCCACAGGGGCCTCCCGAGCACCCCCCCCGCCCCCGTGTCTCCCCGGGCTGCTCCTCACTGTCCCCTCCGGGCCGTATGGGGCTTGAACGCTGCAGGACACAGTCTTCTTTGTGCCTGGCACCGCCGTGCCCTTTGTCCACCCCACGTGGAAGCTTCCGGAACCGTTAAGCCCCAGCTCAGACCTCGCCTCTTGTCTGCCCCAGCTGACCGTGCCCCATGCCGCTCTGCGCCCGAGCTCCGGGGCCTGCGTCGAGTCTCTCTAGGCGCGTCACCGCCGTTCATGGGCGCACATGACACTTCACGGGGCACCAGGAAGAGCCTCTGTGTCTCGTTCATGCAGGTGTCCCCGCGCCCAGCACGGGGCGGGCACTTGGGAGCCGTAGAGGTGCGAGTGACGGAACGCATCTCGAGCCTTCGCCCCCGCCCCAGCCTGGCGTTGCCGAGGTCCACCAGGAAGCCCCCGGCGTCCAAAGCAGGGCTCTGGGCAGGGCAGAGACGGCACGCCCGCATCCCGCCGGGCACAGGCGCTGCGTGGCGGCCCCTTGCCTGGCTTCCTGCACGCTCCACCTCTGCAGAAACGCGGAGCTCGCACGAGGATGGTTACACGCGCAGTGTCTGCCTTCAGAAAAGTCCCGTGGTCTCGATTCGGGTCCCGCCTTTGAGTTTCCCTTTCCTGTTGCATTAGCAGGTTTTGTAAGGGAAAGGATCGTTCTCTTGGGCGTGTCCTTTTCCTGTCCCCGCTGGGGAAGCAGCTTAACGGGCTCCTCCCCAAAAGCCTCGAGTTCTAGTGAAGTCGGCTCTAAAGTGAATGGTCTCGCTGGAGAGTGGCCAGAAGCCCCCATTCTGCCCCCCTCCCCCAGCTGGGGACCATATAGCTAAGCTTTACCAGGGGGAGGGGGGAGACTGGCATCAGTTTGGTGAATGGGCCCCCCAGTCCGACACACCCCAGAACCTCTACTCTGCTGCAGCTGCTCCCGTGCCAGTCAGTGGAGATTTCCAGAACGCTAAGTCTGTGTGCCGTCGAATCTGAGCCAGAGAACACTTTACCATCCTAACCCTCACCTTCCTTCTGGCTTCCCTAATATTGGAAGAGTCACAAAATGTCACAGCAAGAAGGATCCGAGAAGAAAATCGTTTGTTCATTCGATCAGGCACTGTGCTAGGCCCTCGAATACACAGCCATTAATTCGAACATGTTTATTGAATACGAATTGTGCTGCAGGCCCTATTTTGGGCACTGTAGGGTTACGGCAGTGAACAAAATGAGGCATTCCATCAATAAATGCATAAATAGAGTGCCCGGTAGTAGGAAGCACTTTGCAAAGGGCAGGTGAGGGACCAGCGCTGAGGGTGGATGCCACTGAGTTGGGTCCTCAGAGGCAGCTTCGCTGAGAAGATCGTTGAGCAAAGACGTGAACACAGTGGGAGGGAGTGGCGCAGACACCAAGAGATACTAAGGAGGGAGGGGAGGGAGAGCAGGGAGGTATCGGGAACTGCAAGTGCAAAGGCCCTGAGGCTAGAACATGCTTAGGTTCTTGGACTAATGAATGAGGCATTCTCTTTCCTTGAGGAGCTCAGAGTCTAATGAAGGAAAAAGACAAGCAAATGATGTAGTAATTGCAGTCATAACAGAGATAAGTGAAAAACGCTGTTGGAATGCAGAGGGAACAGCAATTGCTGGGGGCTGGAAAAGCATCCTCGAGGAGTGACATGTGTGTTGGGCTTTGGCGGGTGAGTAAGAGTTCGTCGGGGCTGAGGAGAGCACGCCACGTGGATAAACTCCTGTCTGCAGAGGCTGGAGGTGTGCAGGGAGAGCCGCCCACACATTCCTCTTCCTGCTGTCGCAGTAGCAGTTTCTGTGAGAGAGAGAGAGAGAGAGAGAGAACATTCTCTCGAGGATTTCCACCTTGGGAGAGAGGAAAGTGGGGCTGGTCAGGACACAGAGGGGACTTCATGCCTTGCTGGCCCTGCCTCCCCCTCGTTCTTTCCTGTGTTTTTTAAAAGGCTTTGGGGAGTCGTAGGGATTTTAAACTGTTGGGGGAACGGGTACAGAAGTCGGGCAGGCTCTGGCTGGATTTCTCAACCACAGGTCACTGGCCTGGAGCCCGCCCCTCGGGTGAAACACTGTGATGCAAGAGGTTTCAGGAAGACCTCCAGAAACAGGCTCGAGGGCAGTAGGTGGAGTGTGGATGTGGGCACACCTGGAACCGTGTGCCCAGCACTGTCACCAACCTGCTCTTTCCCCAGGCCTACTGCAGCAGCGTTGCAGATCTAGCTCCCAAGACGGGAAGGAGCACCCCTCCCTCTGCAGCCTCAGCCTTACTGGGGTCAGAACCTGGGGTCTTCACTGGAGCTGGGGTCAGACCCGGACTCCCCACTGCAGCTGGGGTCAGACCCGGACTCCCCACTGCAGCTGGGGTCAGACCCGGAGTCCCCACTGCAGCTGGGGTCAGACCTGGACTCCCCACTGCAGCTGGGGTCAGACACGGAGTCCCCACTGCAGCCGGGGTCAGACCCGGAGTCCCCACTGCAGCCGGGGTCAGACCCGGAGTCCCCACTGCAGCCGGGGTCACACCTGAGTCCCCAGTGCAGCCGGGGTCACACCTGAGTCCCCACTGCAGTTGGGGTCAGACCCAGAGTCCTCACTGCAGCTGGGGTCAGACCCGGACTCCCCACTGCAGCTGGGGTCAGACCCGGAGTCCCCACTGCAGCTGGGGTCAGACCCGGAGTCCCCACTGCAGCTGGGGTCAGACCCGGAGTCCCCACTGCAGCTGGGGTCAGACCCGGAGTCCCCACTGCAGCTGGGGTCAGACCCGGAGTCTCCACTGCACCTGGCCTCCAGTGAGTTCTCAGGCCCTGCTAGCTGACATGGAAACTCAGAGGTAATTGTGAAATGCAAACACCATTATCTTTCATTCAAGGGCAGGAAGGAGTGAAATAAACAAAGGCTACCACAAGGTGCTAATGAGCTTCAAAGGGCTCCCAGTTTGCTAGCCCCAGATCCAGGGTCCCTGGTATCACCATGTGACACTACCTCTACCCAGCACCTGCCACTTAGAAATATGATGGGAGCCACATGCATGTGTCATTTTCATTTTTCCTATAGTCACATTGAAAAAGTAAAAACAAACACATGAGATTAAAACTTGTTTGATTCAACCCATTATTTCCCCAAATGTTATCATTTCACATGTAAACAAGATAGAAAAAATATTAATGAGATATTTTACAGTATTTTCCCATATTAAGTCATCAAAATCCAGTGTATTTTATACTAAGGGCACATTCGTGAGTTCAGACTGGCCACATTTTAAGTGCTCAATAGCCACATGTGGCCGGCAAGAGCCCTAGCTTATAGGTGGGGAAACTGAGGCACCCATGAGGGTGGCAACAAAGTGAGCTGGCAGTATGGCGGGGGCGGGGTCTCAACTCAGGCCCTGGAGCCTCCCAGCTGCGCCCTCTAGTGTCCTCCCAGTCACACTGCAGCCTGGACAGCCTTGTCCTCTGCCCTCTGCGCCCAGGTCCTGGCAGCTGGCACAGTGCCCGGGACAGGACCGGCCCCTCCTTGGAGAACTATGCTGGAAGCCAAGGCTGCAGGAAGCTTGACTGTCGCCTGCTTATTTGGTGGAGAGAAGGACACGGGTCCAAGTTTTGAAAAATACAGTCGGCCCCGAAACAGAGGCTTAGCCATAGGAGTGGGTCCCAGTGACCCACACACGTGTACGTGTGTGGGTCACTGGGAGAAATGACTGGGTCTGGTGCTGGATGAGAAAGAGCGTGAACCCATCTGTTCTCCACCTGCCACTTCTGCCTCCCACCCTCCTGTCCCACCCCACACAGCACCAGCTCTCATCTCGAATGAGCCAAGCCCCGCTGATCCCTTGAAGTAGAAATTCAGGACAAACGCCCCTCCAGCCTCTTCCTGAGCCTTGGTCTTTTATAAGGAGCTGGTGTCCCTGACTGCCCCCGTTGCCTTCCCTCCAAGCATGTCTGAGTCTGGTGGGCCCGGCAAGCTTCGGAGATCTGGCCGATGGAAGCATTTTGGAGCGATGGGATAAGATGCCAGGCGCCATCAGCCGGCACTGAGCTGGATTAATGGGACATCGAGCACTCGGTCCCCGGGAGCCTCCCTGAGCAGCTGCTAGAACCGTGCCTTTAAAAAAGGCTTTAATTTACAAGCAGTGCCGACTTTGGTTAAATATTTTCATAGGGATCCCCAGCTACATGTTTACATTTCATTTTTCTTCTCTCTCTCTCTCTTTTTTTTTTTTTTTTTACAATTTAGCACATTAAGAACAGTAACAGAGTAACTGAGAACCAGAGAGATGGATGCAAGTGCTATATTAACTCCCTCCCCCATGTGTTTGTTACTGTGAATTAAAATGTCGTCTCAGATGCTCTCAGAAGGCTGTTACTAGTCTGATCCGAGCCCTGCTTGAATATTAAGCTTTTTCAGCTGAGTAGGAGACGGCTCTGCCCTACAATAGATCGCCCTCCCCTGGGACCCCGATTCCTCACCCCACCACCCTCCTTGGAGATGAAAGTAAGACTCTCTGATAATGAAGACTGGGTTTGCCTAATTACCGGAGCCCGGTGGCCGTTTCTGCTGGGAAATGTGAGTGGTGGCTTTCTTTCTCTGCAGAAAGGCTCACTTCCTGTCAACTGTCTTGCCAGACAGCCCAGCGTCAATAAGATTGGCTCGTTTGCTTAATTAATAACAGGGGCCACCACGGCGTGCAGCGCTGCACCCATCCCCGGTTCCTTGCAGGGCGGCTTGCTTGCATCGGGGCTGACAGCTTCCAGGAGGGAGCGAAAACTGAGGGGGGGGCCTTCGTATTACATATTTCGTCTGGGCCTCTGTTAGGCACACGCAGGCCGCCCTGGTGAGTGGCGGGGAGCGTGCGTGAGGCTGGCAGCTTTACTTGGCATTCATGGGCTCCATTAATAGGTTCATAAAAGTTACAGTGGGGAGGCCATCTTGTGAAACTGTCCAGCCGGTCAGTTTAACGGCCAGGGAGGTGATGGACACCAGCTGAGAGCACCTTGGGTGGCCCGTGCTGTTGCTCCTGGATCAGTTACAGCGCGATGGGAAGGAGGCCGGGAAGGAGGCCGGCTCTCCACGCGGAGCCCCTGGGGCCACAGCCAGCCCCACCACAGCCTCGGTCCTGTGTCCCTGAGGTGGAGATGACGTTGCCTGCTTCTGGGCAGGTGTCCCCCTTCTCAGGCCCTGGAATCTCTGCTGTGTCCTTCTCAGACGTAGCCTCTGGGGACCAAGCCTCTAGTGGCCGTTAAAATCCTGTGTCATTCAGTCAGGATTCCAAATACCTTCCTAGGCAAATGCCTGCTCTAACCCCTCCCCGGTGCCCACCTGGTGTCCCTTTGTGTGCCCCATCCGAGACACGCTGTGCCGTGAGCAGCCTGGGGAACCAAAGAACAGGGACCTGCATTCCAGCCCCGGCCTGGGACTGGCACTCAGAGGGCCCAACGTACTGGACTAGATGAGCACCCAACCCTGCACCTAGCCTGGAACCCGGCCCTGAGGGCGTGCCCAGGTTTCAGTTTCTCTGGGGAATGATCCTCCAGGCCCCTGTGCGGGGGTTGATCCTGGCTAGCTCCATGCTTGTTTGGGGCGGGGGAGCTGGGTTGGGAGAAAGCTCTTTCCCTGAACTTGCCCAATTGCTGCTGCTTCTTCACCCAACTTCCTCTGGGCCTGTTGTTCCCCCGAACAGAAAATTCTTACCCTCTTCTTTGGTGGTGGAAGGAGGGGCAGTCACCTGCTGTGCTAGGTGGAAGGGCAGGGCTGCTCTGTGTGGTTGGGGTTGGCCGACTGCTGTAACAGACAGCCCCGATCTCAGTGCCTGGCACCATAAAGATGTACCTCCTGATCGTGTTACAGTGGGATGCGACTTTGGGTAGGGGAGGACTCTACTCCATGCGATCACTCAAGGACTTAAGCATCCGCCTTTCAGCAGGTCTCTCATCCCACAGCCCCTCCCCGCTGGGGTTCTGGGAAAGAATTAAGTCCCAACACCCTGAGGCGTCATGGCATGCAGTGAGTGGCTTTCCTCCTGGGCATCTAGAACGATACCAGTTGTGCAGCATCCCCAGGGGTGCTCAGGACATGGGCACACCAGTCATATGCTGGGCTGGGGTTCAGATGAGGAAGCCTGGACTGTACCCGCTGGGGCCCCCAAGTCCTCCCCTGGACACTGCTTCCAGCAGGCCGGCAGGAAAGAATGTGGAGGTGGAGCTGCCCTGGGGCTCATGGAGGGCCAGGCAGGAAGTGGTGGGCATCACTGGTCCACGTCCCACCGGCCAGAGGGCAGTCACGTGGCTCCACCTGGCTGCAAGGGATGCTGGGAAATGTAGTCTGGCTGCGTGTCCAGGAGGAAAAGGCAACAGGGTAAGAGGGGCACATAGTCTTGGCACGAGGGGCTTCGGCTGTGGGGCTGGGAGTGCCTGGCTCTGAGCAGAGCTGTGTGTCTCCCTGCGATGTATTTCGTTTTCTTCGGGCTGCCTTAACAAAGGCCTGCAGACTAAGTGGCCGAAAACAAGTTTGAGATCACAGGTGTTGGCAGAGTTGGCTCCTTCCGAGGGCTGGGAGGGAGGGTCGCCGCTCACAGCCCCGGGTATTCCGTGGCTCGTAGGTGGCTGTGTCTTCTCTGTCTCCTCACTGTCTTCTCCCTGTGTGTCTGCACCTGTGCCCCAAGTCCCCCTTTCCATAAGGACGCAGTTGCATTGGATTAGGGCCACCCCAATGACCTCCTCTTAACCGGGATCGTCTGCAAAGACCCCATTTCCAGATAAGGCCACACTCCCAGATCCTGGGAGTAAGGACTTTAGCATCTTTTGGGGGCACATGATTCACCCCACACTTCTGGGCCTGAGGACAGAGAACTGTCCCAGTGAGGCACGCCCTGGGCACCGTGCAGTGCTGGGGGACACAGCCCTGCCTGACCGAGGGCAGCTCTCTGAACACGGAGCTGTCATTGTCCCCCAAGGCAACACTGGAAGGACCTGGAGCTCATCTGGGGGAGGCCCGCAGTGTCAGGACTGGCAGAATTAAGAGGGGACCTGTGCACACCTGGCCCAGGGCTCATCCGATAGGACAAAACTCCTGGTAGCGTCTTGCTAGTTTTTCCTCTTCTGTCAGACATTATGGTGGTAGCAGTAGTTTTATTTTTTTTTATATTTCCCTTTTTTTTTTTTTTTTTTTTTTGAGGCAGAGTCTCACTCTGTTGTCCGGGCTAGAGTGCCGTGGCATCAACCTAGCTCACAGCAACCTCAAACTCCTGGGCTCAAGCGATCCTCCTGCCTCAGCCTCCCGAGTAGCTGGGACTACAGGCATGTGCCACCATGCCCGGCTAATTTTTTCTATATATTTTTTGTTGTCCAGCTAATTTCTTTCTATTTTTAGTAGGGACGGGGTCTTGCTCTTGCCCAAGCTGGTCTTGAACTCCTGACCTTAAGCCATCCTCCCGCCTGGGCTTAGCAGAGTGCTAGGATTACAGGCATGAGCCACCACATCCAGCCTCCCTTTTTTTTACATAGAAATCTCTGTGGGCATTTTCTCTTATTAATTAACTGAGTTTCCAAAGCAAATTAGCTACATGTTAAAACCAGGAATTCTCAAGCATTCCAGAACACGTTGGCAGGCTGGTGTTACCCCAAGTCCCAGGTGGATCAGAGGGCTGGATGGGGGGGTGAATCTCCTGTCTGTACATTGTCTTACTGTGATCCCTCAGCCCCTCTGTGAAATAAGGGTCGTGTTTTTCCTCATTTGGGGACATGCCAGCGGCAGCAGAGAGGTGCCCCCCCCATGCTGCATGTTCAGGGCTGCGGCGCTTCCCGCAGTGCAGCCCCCAGCACCGACCCCAGCCTAGGCCTCCCCTCCCCAGTGCCGCTCCTCATCCAGAAGCCGAGGAGTACGTTACAGAGAGACTGGCTGTTTCCACTTTTTAGGATCAACCTACTGGTAAAGCAGAAAGCAGAGGTTGTGAGCTTTGATAGTGTGACAAGAGGTTCCCAGGAGAGAGGCCAGAGGGAGGAGAGATAAATCGACAGCTCGGTCCTGCGGGGAGGGAACCGGGAGCGCGTCCTCAGGTGGCCGGGTCAAGAAACAGAGGCTCGGTTATTATTATTGTTGCGTTTGTATATTTATTCTTTGAATAGGAAATACACAGAGCTCAACATACTAAGATTGCAGAAGGGTTAGAGTTGGTCCCCGTCCCCCAGCCATCAGAAGTCCCTGCAGAGGCACGAACACACATGCACGTGCAGTTCTCTCTCTCTCCATAAATAGCAACAAACGCTGTCTGCATCTTCTCTTTCACTTAAAAATACATCTTGGAGATTATTTCTTACCAGTGCGTGATGATGGGCATCTGGGCCGTTGGTTGTCACAGACGACCCGGCAGTGGCGGCATGCACAGTTATGTGCACGGGTGGGGGTGTCTGTCGATCTGAAGTTTCTAGAAGTGGGACTGTGGGGTAGAGCGAGGTGCGTTTGTAAAGTGCCCCAGGGTCACTGAGACTCAAGGGCCTCACGGAGAACTCACTGCCTATTTTTTCCCACTGACGTTCGGGACGTCATTTACTGCCCAGTGCCGATTTCAGATCCTCCTCCACCCACGGAGTTTATTAAAGGCAACGTGAAGGGAGGACACCCTAATAGTTTCTGGGCACCTCTTCTAAGGACAGAAACCTAACATGGTGCCTGAAGGATAAAAGAACTGCCTGGAACAAAGGCCTGGGGTGTGGCCCATGCGGCCCTTTGCCCCGAGCGTGGTGACGTGGGTGTGTTTTAATCCAAGCGTCTCGTACAACCCTCACTGGGCACTTGACGGTGCCTCATTCCATTGATTTTAAGTTGCATTTTTTTTCACATTTCCGCATTCCCAAAGTCGGAATCTGTCTTGTCCTGATTTAATTGGAGTATCTCGGTTTTCTTAGTGGCGGTACATAAAATAACCACACACCTGCCGCCGGGGGTGGCTGGGATCTCGGATGTGCTGAAGCCAGCACTTGCACACGGTGGGTGTATGTGGTCTCTCCAGCCCCAGGCACGGGACACGCAGGGGCCCTTGCTCAGCCCTGCTCCTTGGCTTTAGGACCCTGGGCCCCCGCTGTCCCCAGCTGACCCCCTGTCTTGCAGGTGTAGTCGCCACCCCCGGCCGCCATGGGCAAGCAGAACAGCAAGCTGCGGCCCGAGGTGCTGCAGGACCTGCGGGAGAACACGGAGTTCACCGACCACGAGCTGCAAGAGTGGTACAAGGGCTTCCTCAAGGACTGCCCCACCGGCCACCTGACCGTGGACGAGTTCAAGAAGATCTACGCCAACTTCTTCCCCTACGGCGACGCCTCCAAGTTCGCCGAGCACGTCTTCCGCACCTTCGACACCAACGGCGACGGCACCATCGACTTCCGGGAGTTCATCATCGCGCTGAGCGTGACCTCGAGGGGCAAGCTGGAGCAGAAGCTCAAGTGGGCCTTCAGCATGTACGACCTGGACGGCAACGGCTACATCAGCCGCAGCGAGATGCTGGAGATTGTGCAGGTACGGCCGGCTGCGCCCCCGCCCCACCCCAGCCTGTGCGTTCCCTGCATGACATTCGGGGCTTCCCCGCCAGGCTGCTACCTGATGCTCTTTTGGAAGGGAGCAGGTGTCCCCTGACGGGGCAGATTCTTGCAAAGAGCAGTGATAAAGGCGACATTTATTGATCGCTTACACTTTGGCCCAGCTGGGCACTCTGATCAGTTTCATCCTCACAGCTCTGTTACGGGTCATTCCCTGCATTTCACACAACATGAGGCTCAGAGAGGCGAATTCCTGAGAACTGCATAATTGCTAGGACCCTTGGCACTTGCAGGAGGCACTGCCAAGACCTTGGGAGAGCCCTGTATTTGAGAATGCGACATACGGCTCGTCACGTCCCCAGGAGCGTGCAGTCATGAAGTTGAACTGGAGCGTCCGTGCTCACTGCGCACAGGGAGGACGCCACTTTAGGAGGCCTCCTCTCCTTCCCTTCGTGCCTGTCGGCAGCTTGAGCAGATGAAGTGTGCTGTCTTCCAGAAAGTAGCCACGTTTCGTCCCGTGGCCAAGGCCGAGGGGTGCCACACAGAGCAGAGTGCCCAGAGCCGCCCATCCCTGGCCTCTCCCCCTGCGCCTCCCTCAGCCTGGGGGGATTCTGGAATTCCTCGGAAGAGGCAGTCCCATTTGTAGGGAACTTCAGGGCTAAGCCTCCAGCAGTGGGTATTCCATCCATGAGCTCCCGCTCTAGCAGCGGCTGGCCTCTGGGGCGACCAGCCCAATTTCCCGCATAGATGGTTTTTACATCGTGAGAGTGAATAAGCCTGGGCCTGGGGAACTCCAGTTCAGTCATCACTTCTGGCTCTTAGGTGTAAGCAGTGTGGAAGTAAGAATTCTGCTTCTTGGGAATCACCTATCTAGCATCCTAGATATCTAGCCCACATGGTAACCCTTCCCTTTGGGAATGGGCGTGCCTGTCACTGGATGGGCAGACTGGCCAAAAATTAGAGGCGCCAGTAGAACCGGGCAGTGCAGCGAGGAGCTGCTCTCGTGCAAATGGGATCTGGCTTTTAGGCCCCCAGACCAAGTCCCCGGAGCCCAAAAGCCTTCCCCCTGTGCTGTCTGGTGGTTTCCTGGCAGGCTTCGTGGTGCTTCTCACGGGATATCTGGTTGCTACTCCCTCCCCAAAATGGATTAGAGTGGCAAGTACTCCAAAAGCCCACCAGGAGACCTTGGGGAGGTCTCGACTTTGCATTTGGCTCTGCCCCTGGGCCAGCGGCATGGGCCAGTCCCAGGAGGATGTCCTGAAGCACACGCCACCCATGGTGTGAGGCTGATGGGAGCCTGCCCTGCCCGAAAAATGGAGATGAGTAGGGTACCATACATACAGAAGCCTTAGGATTATTGTTATTTTTTAAATGCTTTGCTTTTAAGATATAAGAGCCATTCTTGGCCTGTTGTTTTAGGAATGAGCATTTATATCCATCAAGCCACTTCCACACGGAGTACCCAGAAAATCCCACGGCGGCACTGCCCTGCCCCTGGCACGATGCTTTGGTCAGCTACTGCTCACTGGTCTCGTCACTGTCCCCCCAACGCACACACATACGCCCATCACCAGCACAGGGACACCTGCCCCGGGCGGGGCTGCTTGGGCAGACACACAGAGAGGCCAGCAGCGGTGCCGGGCAGTGCCCGATGGAGAAGAGGCTGGTGGTGTGGCTCTCGATGACTTTCGGTGGCTCGGTACTTTTTGTTAGTTCAGGTATAACAGCCACATGGTGAAATGCACACGGCTGAGTGGGGAGTGGGCAGCGTGGTGAATTTTACATGTATCTGTCCGTGGGACCACTACCCTCACTCAGAGCATTCCCAGCCCCGCAGAAGGCCCTTCGATGCCTCCCTGGCACCTTCCCACCCCGCCCTTCCAGGCAGAGGTCCCCCCACCATCACCACGGTCACCGTGGAGCCGTCTGCCTGCTCCCGAACTCCACTCGGACCTGGCCGGCTTCCTCACTCAACATTGCAACCGTGAGGGCTGTCGGTGTGGTTTTGAGGGGCAGGGAATGTTCTTCCCACTGGGAAGGGTCCCCAGGGCCACTGTGAGCATCCTGACCCCTGCGGCCTTGCTGTGGGCCGCTGGGAAGCTCCCACCCTTGTCTGTCGCCCGCGGAGTGTGGAGGTTTCTGAGCGCGCCCTGTGCTGTCCTTTGCAGGCCATTTACAAAATGGTGTCCTCGGTGATGAAAATGCCCGAGGACGAGTCCACCCCGGAGAAGCGAACGGACAAGATCTTCAGGCAGATGGATACCAACAACGACGGTAGGGGTGGGGGCTGCACGTCTGCACGATGCTGGTGGTGGCAGAGGTGTATGTGGGACACCCCCTGCCCCCTGCTGCTTCTCTGGCCCCCCACCCTTCCCTGCCCGCCTGGGTGGCTGTGCCATGGGCAGGGCGCGGTGCAGAGTCATGGTCACCACGGCTGCGTCCTGGCCCCCCTGAGCCATAATCTCCTCTCTAGTAACAGGGGGTCCAGATATTCCCGGGAGTGTGTTTGGGGGAGGGGCGGTAGGTGTGCCGAGGACACCTGGGCCTGGAGGGGATGGGTCAGAGGTCCCAGGCGGTGGGGTGCTGGGGTGCTGGCCGTGCCGCTCTTGCCATCATGCTGAGATGTGGGGCTCCCCAGGGCCCCAGAGGAACTCTGGACACACACGGCTGCCTCCCGCGCCCATGACAGCTGTGCAGGACCCCAGCACCACGCTGCAGGAGAGGCGCAGGTCTCAGGAGGAGGCAGGGAGGGTGGCACAGTGACAGGGAGGCTGCGCCCCAAGTTTCCCCCTCTGTATTAGCTGGGGGGCTGCAGTAGGATCCAGCAGGGACAGGCGGCGGCGGAGCCCGACGGCTCTGCTCTCCTGGCTGGCTTTGTCAGGGCTGCCGCAGAACCAGGTTGACTTTGCTTCTGAACAATAAAAAAATGCGACATTAAGAAAAGAAAATACTCCCTGGGGTGTGCTGGGGATTTACAACAAGCTAATATACAGGCACGTGCTTTGTGAAGTCTAAAGCAACCCGCCCAGGTAAACGAGAGGACCTTGTCACCTGGCAGGAGGCGAGGGTTCCAGTGTACCTGAGGCAGCAAAAGCGTTCCAGGCAGCAAGGTGACAGTTTTCAAAACACATTCACACATAAAAGGAGACAGCCTTGTGCCCTGAATTGCCTCGGGCTGATCCGAAATGTGTTTTCCACGCTCCAGTGTAGCAAGGCACAGACTTCGGACTCCGCAGACCTGGCCTGCCCGTGAGACAGGGACGAGGGGCACGGTCTCACGCGGGGGGGACTCAGTGAGACGCGCCTTAGAGCCCGCAGTGCTGCTTGTGCTCCGCAGTGGTGGCTGCTGTTCACAGTGTCCCCGGGCAGCCACCGGGCTTGGCCCGGCCCACCCCTCGGAGGGCACCTTCCCGGGTTGCCTGTGAACTTGGATGGCCCGTGCTTGCCAGTGTGCCCTCTGGGACCGTCTAGGACCAGAGGACTGTCTGCACCCGGAGCTTGGGGCAGAGGAGGAAGAGAGATGCCAGGGAAGGTGAGCTGCAGCAGGCTCAGAGTAGGGGCAGGGGGCGGCTTCGGAGCGACGGTGCCTACAGCATGTCCCTGGCCACCCCAAAGACGTGTGGCTCCCCCTGGCCTCTGGGCTAGGCTGAGAGGTTTCTCCAGGGCACAAGTATCCTAAAGCCACCCTCTCCTGGAAACTTGTCCAGGCCACACATGTGGGACACCCTTGTGCTCAGGGGCCCCCCACCCGAACCCCTGGCCACCTGCTCTCTGCCAGGAGGAGGGGCGGAGCTCTCAGAGCCCTCCCGGGCAGCTCGGAGCTCCCCCATCTGGAGGTCGACCTGGGCTTGGAGACCTGGGGTGCATCGAGGCCATGGGGGGCCTTGGACTCTGAGTCCCTGCACATAGCCCAGGGGATGCCCCTGCTGCCTCTACCCCGAGTGGCCCGAGGCCTGCAAAATTCCTCACCAGCTGTGAGGAAGGCAGCAAGGCCGGCGGCCGCTCTTGTGCAGCGGAGCGTCCCGGGACCTTCTCTGCGGAGGTGCCAGCCGGCTGCCCTCCTTGCCAGCCCAGCCCTCAGCCTGGGCGCCGTCTGGTCTCCCGTGGGGCCAGCAGGCTGCCCAGGCCTTAGGGGCATCAAGTTCGTGCCCTGGAAGAGGCCAGGCTGCTGGAGGCCCACGAGGACGGGTGTCCCTGCTGGCAGTGGTGGGAGGGGCTGAATTCCTAGCCACTGACCGAATGCGTCCCCCGGCCAGGCGCTGGGCTGAGCGCCCCAGTGCACCCTCCTGGTAGCTTTTGAGACGGGTGTTGCCGTTTTCCTCCTTTCAAGGGGAAGATCTGGAGACATGGACACGTCAGCGGCCCTGCCTGCGTGCCCTTCGTGCGGGGCCTAGCTCACGTGCTGGGCGGTGGCCATCTGACAGCTGCAGAGCCCCACCGCAGAGGCGTGGCGTGGCCACCCAGGGCGCAGGGTCCACGCTAAGCCTCGGTCCTTCTCCACCAGCTGGGGCAAGCAGGGCTTGGAAGCGTCACTCGGGTGTGGCCTCCAGAGGTGCCTCCCCTGCCTCTGGAGGGGCCACGTCTGAGTGGGCAGAATGGTGGCCGTGTGCTGCGTGTGGAGCAGCAGAACAAGTGCCGTGAGGCCCACACGTGGCTCATCAAGATGATCAGGGAGAGGGGAGAGGGTGATCCCAACACCTGCCCACCCCGCTCGGCCCCCGAGCCTCCGTCCTGGGAGAGGGCGTGTGTGTCAGCAGCGCTGCTTCCTCGGGAACCCACACTTCCACGACGCTTTAGTTTTAGAAACCACTTTCCCACCTCCCGACTTTACACGTAGCGGGGTCTGCGGCGTGGGCGGGGGGCCCGGCCGGCCCCTTCCGCGTTGTCTAGTCCTGCCTCTGCCACGCCCGGGAGAGAGCACGGAGCTCCACACTGTGCCCAGCAGCGGGCCGAGAGCAGGCAGGGTGCCCCGGGCGGTGACCTCAGGCCCAGGCCAGCCGCCCCGCACGGCCTCTCTGCCATGAATCACACGTGGGTCGGAGGCCAGTGCCGTGTTCTTCCTGCGCAAGGCACATGCTTCGTAGTGAGCAGAGCGTGGGGGGACTTCTGGAAAGATGTCACTCCCCCGTGAGGTGAGCGGAGCCTGCACTGCAGCTTCCAGAAGGCTCAGGGCCGTGACCTGAGGGGCGTCCCTGACTTGGGAGCTGCGCCACCCTCTTTGGCAGCGCACAGGACGCTGAGCACTGACTAACCCCGGTTTCTCCTGCCCCGCCCCGCAGGCAAGCTGTCCCTGGAAGAATTCATCAAAGGTGCCAAGAGCGACCCCTCCATCGTGCGGCTGCTGCAGTGCGACCCGAGCAGCGCGAGCCAGTTCTGAGCGGACGGGCCTCTGGACGGCGGCAGACAAACACGGGCTCGTCATCTTGCCGTCTAAGCTTTGCTTGCAACAGTGGGTGCCTCCGCCGTCATCCCCGCCCTCCCGGGCCCGGGGCCCTGGCGACCTGCCGGCCGCGCCTCCCTCCTCCACCCGACCAGTGCGACGCTCCTCCCCCCGCGCCCGGCCCGGTCCCTCCGTGGGCGGCTCCCAGGGGTGTGGTTACACGCAGGTTCACGTGTTCCTGGCTCCAGGCACCCCGCTGCCCGCAGGGAGCCCAGAGAACAATGCCAAGGAGGATACTAGGCAGGACTTTCCAAGGTGGCTCCGAGGCTGGCTAATTTATTCTGCGATCCCAGGTGACTCCGTGGGGACGAGGCAGAGGGAGAGTGGACAGGCGGGCCCCTCCCGTGCATGGCTGCACCTCCTCTGTTCGTTTTCTCTGACCAAAGCCGCTTGCACGTACATATACTGTGGTCTCCTTCCTTTTAATATATAAATTATACGTGTGGTGACGTGAGATGTACCGTGTAGGTCCCATATTTAATGCCTCCGGTGGCCTTTGCAGCGTGGTCCCCCTCGTGGCCCGTGACCCCTCGAGCCCGGTTGTTTTGTGGTCTTGGCGCACTGTCCACCTGCCCGTGTCAAAAGGAAATGCATGCGCGCCCCGAGCCGTGGCGATGCTAGCGCCCGCGCAGTGAACGCAGGCGTGCGTGTGCGGTCTTTCCTCCCTGTTGACTGGTCTGGCATTTCCGGTATTAAAATGATAAAATAAATGGCATTCTCTGAGTTTCGTGTTTGCCCGTGAGCGGCCCCGTGCGGCTGGCCAGGGCGCCAGCCCTCCCCAGGCAAGGCGGACTCAGCCGTTGTTGGTAAACCCGGCCCCTCCTGTGTTCCCGCAGCCGGCACTGTGTCTACAAATCTTGCGCAGCCTGTTCTCCAATATCTGCCAAATGCCAAGAAATACTCATGGAAATAAAAGATGACTATTCTTGGCAGATCTGGCTGTCACGCTTCTGCCTCCCTTCCTCCCTGCCCCCTCCACGGCTCAATCGGGGAGGTAGCAGGAAAGCCACGTTCCAGGGAGGACAAGCGTGGACCGGAGGCGCCGTGCGCTGGGCAGCCCTGGTTCCTGTCCTGCCTTCTCTGCAGCGTCAGCGCCTGTGGTCCCGGCAGCGGGAAACCCAGCCAAAGGCACGGCCATGATAGGATGTTTGTCTCGCGTGTGGAGATGGCCAAAGGCTGCACCGCCGAGGACCCCCGGCTCCTTCCACCCTCCCTGGCACCCGCCCTAGCCTCACACAGTCAGCTTCAGTCCTCAGACCTGTATCCTTGGGGTCCCCACGACCGTGTCGTGGTTCCGGGCAGCACGGCAGACACGGGAGCATTCGGAGGCAGGAAGAGAAGCGGCCCTGTCCTCTATCCTGCCACCGAGAGGGAGGAAACCGTTCCAGAATTCTCCCACCAGCCTCCAGCTCACTAGCCAAATCTGTGGCCCCAGTTCACCAGGTGGCCACGAGCTGCCTGTGAGCCCCGGGGCTGGGAAGGCACCCCGCCCCCAGAGGGCACGGGGCTGGGGAGGGGCGAGCAGAACGGAGGCTCTGTCTTGAGGATGGACACCGATGGCGTCTGCCACCCGGCCCCCTGGCGTGGGCTCGCTGAGCCTCGGTGCCTTCCCTGCAGGGCACGGGCAGCGGACGGCGCAGCGTCACGGGTGCGGATGGGGCTCAGGGCCTGGCTCCCAGCGGGCCTTCAGTGACAGCAGCTGTTTTGTTCTTCAGTCATTTTTGTATCTTTTAAGGCTCGGTCCCCCCTCTTTGAGCAGAAATGACGAGCCCACCTGCCACATGCCTTCTGACCATTGGTGCTGCCACAGGCCGTGTCACAGCCCCCCCATGTACCCAGAGCTGCCGAACCTCGATGGAGGGCCAGGTGGGGTGCAGAGGGTGGGGCCAGGTGCCCAGGGGTAGATTCAACTCTCTAGGAAGGGGCAAGACCGTGCCTGTGGCAACTCTGCCTGGCCTGGAGGAAGCACCAGTGAGCGGCTTGAACATTATAAAATGTAACTGGGACTGAGAATGGTTAAATCAAGAGAGGCTGCAGGTACGATGGGAACAGAGTCCAGTGGAGACAGATGGGAATGACCACAGCGTTAGGGTTCTCCAGAGGGACAGAACCAGAGGAAATAAGGGTGGAGGAACACAGAGATGGATGGATAGATGGATACATAGGTACATAGAAGGACGGATGGACAGATGGATGGATGAATGGATATAGAGATGGATCAATAGATATAGAGATAGATGGATAGATGATGGATGGATGGATGGATGGATGGATGGATGGATGGATGGATGGATAAGGATGGATGATGAGGCTAAGTGCAATGGCTCATGCCTATAATCCTAGCACTCTGGGAGGCTGAGGTGGGAGGATCGCTTGGGCTCAGGAGTTTGATACCACCCTGAGCAAGAGCGAGACCCTGTCTCTGCTAAAAATATAAAAATTAGCCAGGTGTGGTGGCGCTCTCCTGTAGTCCCAGCTACTCAGGAGGCTGAGGCAGGAGGATCACTTGACCCCAGGAGTTTGAGGCCACTGTGAGCTAGGCTGACAGCACAGCACTCTAGCCCGGGTGACAGAGCAAGACTCCGTCTCAAAAAAAAAAAAAAAAAGATGGATGATGGATGGATATAGAGAAAGAAGGATGGATAGATAAATAGATATATAGATGGATGGATGGATAAATAGATACAGAGATAGATAGATGAGTGGGTAGATAGATATACATATAGAGTTGGATGATTGATGGATGGCTATGGAGATGGGTGGATGGACAGGTAGATACAGAGATGGATGGATGGATATAGACATGGATGATGGATGGATA
Organism: Mirza zaza; assembly: GCA_008750895.1. Classification (NCBI taxonomy): domain Eukaryota; kingdom Metazoa; phylum Chordata; class Mammalia; order Primates; family Cheirogaleidae; genus Mirza; species Mirza zaza. The sequence continues at coordinate 16,472 of VSMD01131155.1, read as the reverse complement.
TAGAGAAAGATGATAGGTAAATAGATACATACATGGAGGGATAGACGGATGGATGGATAGCTGTAGAAATACAGAGATGGATGGGGTGGATAGAGATAGATATAAATATAGAGATGGATGATGAATGGATGGATATAGAGATAGATATAAATATAGAGATGGGTGGATGGATATAGTGATAGACGAATGGGCAGACAGAGAAATAGACAGATTTACCATAAGGAATTGGCGCGTATGTTTACAGAGGCTGAGATGTCCTAAAATCTGCAGTGAGCAAGCTGGAGACCCAGGGGAGCTGATGGTGTAGCTCCAGGCTGAGTCTGAAGGTAACAGGAGACCAGTGTCCCAGCTCAGGGCTGTCAGAGCAAATTCTCTCTTGCTCAGCCTTTTGTTTTATTCAGGCCTTCAACAAGACTGGATGAGACCTACCCACACTAGAGAGGGCCAACTGCTTTACTCAGTCCATCAATTCAGATATTAATCTATCCAGAAACACCCTCATAAACAGACCCAGAGTAATGTCTGACCAAATGTCTGGGCAGCCTGTGGCCCAGTCAAGTTGATGCATAAAGTTAACTATCACAGCTGCTTCTGATCAAATGTGGAATATGTGGATCTGGGGGTCCTAGCAGGAGCCCATGGAAACCAGTATGGTTCTGTGAGCCACTGCTGCCTGGGAGGGAGGGGAAGTAGCCCTCAAAGGTGGTGTCCATATGCCAAGATGCTCAGCTCATCAAAGGGAGGAAAAACCCAGACTGTCATCCAAGCCACTTACTCAGCAGGAATCCTCTGGCAGCCTCTTCCTCTGTCTTGGATCAGGCTCTTCCAGGACTGGTTGTTAGAAAATGCCTCCTCCTGTCCCTCCCTGGTAATTTGCCATTCTGGCCCTGGGCCTGCCCACTCTTCAAGTTTCTCTCCGCCCTGCCTTCTCCTTGCCCCACGGCATCCCAGGCCTTCTGCCATCCCGCACTGGTGCTGTGGTTGTTGAAGGCCCCTGGTGTGGCGTGTGTAGAGCAGGGAGGAAGGTGCATGTCTGAGCAGGCCTCGCAGCGTGCGGGCTCACAGAACCTCAGGAAAATAGCTCCGGTGGCTCCATGGACCCTTCCAGCTGTTCTGACACCCCCAACCCCCACACATGGTGTCCCGTGCTGAGAAAACACAGGACAATGGGTCCCTGGATGAGACTCAGAGGCGCTGCATTCGTGGCACCCAGGCCTTGCCCCCCGTCAGGTCACTCCCATAGTGAAAAGGGGTCTCACCCCCCAACACTGCCCAGGGGGCCTCCCGAGTGGGCCTTTCTCGGGGCCAGGCCCTGGACACAGGATGGACCGCTCCCCCACCTGTCTCCTGAGATCAGGGGCAGGCCTGAGCAGGGACCACCAAAACGGGGTCCAGCCAGGCTCACCGCCCCCTGAATAGATGGTGGAACCCACCGAGAACTTCATGCTTCCAAGAGGAAGATCGTGGGCCCAGGAAGGTACTTGGGGAAACGGAGAGTTCAGCCTTGAATCTGCCCCTGACCTGACCTTCCCCCAGGCCCCTGCCCTGGGCCCTGGGGAGCTCACCCGCCGAGGGAGGCTGGGCAGTCCAGGACGCCAGAGAGCCCTTGGGGCACTGGGGAAATGGAGCTGTGTGGGTGTCGGGCAGGGCTCGCCTAAGGGACAGGTGGCCTGTGCCTGTCCCAGTCCCCCAGCTCCCCTTATCCTCCCAGCCCCACTCTCAACTCTGCCTCACAACCAGTGGCCTGGGGCCGCTGGCAGCGATGGATCTGGGCCCAGAATGGGGCACGGTGGAGGGACGTCCGGGGTCTGGGTGCTGTGGGCAGAGCCTGGCGCACTGGGGTCCGTGGGGAGGTGGCCTGGGGAGACCTCACCAAGGAGATTGGGTGAAGCTGAGTGGACGTCGGAGAGACGGTGGGGACCTGGGTCCTGGGGCAGGTGTTTATCCAGCAAACACTTCCCGAGGGTCAGCTGGGGGCCTGGCCGAGCAGGGCACTGCCCAAGGGGCCTAAGGCGCCACGGGGGTAGGTATAGGGTGGCTGTGGGGGCTCAGCCTGCATGGGGGAGGGTCCCTGGAGGGTCAGGAAAGGGAGGCAGGCTGAGGCCAGCTGGGCTGGGGCGGTGGCCCCGGGAGGGCAGAGTGCGGCCCTCCCCAGCCTCGCCAACTTGGGCTCCTTCCAGCAGCTTCTGGGACTGCACCACTCAGGGTGGGCCTCCCTGGGGCTCAGACCTGAATGGGCCACCTGCCTCCTGTGGGTCATGCACGGGCAGACCCAGGCCCACCCTGGCCGTTCCAGGGAGGGGCCACTCTCTCCCGCCGGGCAGGTGAGCCCTCAGCTCACACTCGCCCCTGGCAGCCCGGGCACAGGTGCTCCCTCGGCGCCCGCAGTCCCAGCACTGCCAGGCGGGCGCCTGCTCCCGGGCAGACAAGGAAGCGGGGCGCTGAGCGGAGCAGCCTGTCCCTGCCCGGGTCAGGCACCCTGGCCTGGTGGGAAGAGCCGGGACCTGCTGCAATGGGGAAGGCAGCGTCAGTGGCCTCGGGTGGGCTCTGCCTCTGGTTCGGCGACAGGTACCAGGCCGCTGTCTTCAGGACGGCTCCACTGGGGGCGGGCACACGGGTCTGAGCTGCTCTCAGCGCCACGCAGCCTGCCACTGGGGCCAGGGCGGTGCAGGCCACGAGCTGTGCTCAGGGTGGTGAGGGGGGCCAGGCAGGGTCCCCAGGTGCTGGGGGAGCGCAGGGCAGGACTGGGGACACCTTGGAGGCGATGGCTGAGGGCGCTATCCACGTCGGGGACAGGCAGGGGTCCCATCAGCTGCTCCCTGGACAGGTTCTACAAAGGAGGTCAGGGGCTTCCCCTGGAGGGCCTTGGGAAGAGTTCAGGGGTGGGGGAGCGGCCTGGTCTGGGGTGTGGCTGAGTTGTCAGTTGTGCGCTGGGCCACACTCTGGCGCCACAGCCTTGTGTCCCTCAGGGGCCTCCTGTCAAGGTCAGGGCTCCCCGCTCTGCGCCATCCACGTGGGGTGCTGCTGCCCCCTGGTGGCAACGGTGGAAAGGCCGTCCTGGGTTTGGGTGGGCGGTTCCCTGGAACTGTGGGGACCTGCTGTAAATGTGTGCTTTTTGACAGAGGACACTGGGGTCCAGAGGAGCCCCTGACTTGTGGCAGACCAGATAGCACACAGGAGCTGAGGCCAGGCTCCCGGTGCCCAGGACTCGGAAGCCTTGTTGCCATGTAGGGTTGCCAGATATAATACAGGCCACCTGGTTAAATTTGAATTTCAGATCACCAACAAAGTTTTCAGTTTACTTATGTCCTATGCAATAGCTTTTACTTTTATTTGCTAAATCTGGCAACCTTACTTGTCAAGCCAGGGAGTTAGGTCTGCATGACCCTGGGAACAGGCTGGAAGCTGGAGGAGCCAGGCCCCGCTCAGGCCACCCACAGGGCTGGGCACATGGCCCACTCGGTGGAGCCCCCTGTGCCTGAAGACTCTGCCCCCTTGCCCAGCCTGGCCCCCGGCCCCTTGGCCTCCTCCTGGGCAGAGCTGATCCTCAGCTGGGCCCTGGCCGCCCGGGAAGCCCCAACTCCCTGGCTTCTGTCTCTTGCCTGCAAAGACAGGAGGCCTAAGAAGTTCGCCCGACTAGGCTCCACCTCAGTAAGCCCTGGCCAGAGGCAGCACATCTGGTCACAGGCCTCCCCATCCTAGGGGCAGCAGTGAGGATGGATACAACCCACCTACTCCCAATAATGACAGCAAGAATTACTCAGGTGCTTCCAGGGTTCACTGCCTCTCCTTTGTAACAACCCTGCCGGGTGGGCACTGGCCTCCTGCTTAAGAGGTGGCCGTGGTGGAGGGGCCTTGTGGCTGGGGAGGGGTGAGTGCAGGTTTGGCTGGGTCTGTCCAGCTCCAGGCTCAAGCCCACAGAGGGATGCAGCTCGAGGTGCCAGCCCCTGTGGTGTTCAAAGCCACAGGTGCTCTGGGCTGCCGCTGCCACCTGGGCAAAAACGAAGCTGGGAGAGAACGGACAGAAGCCACGTCACCGTTGTCATTCAACCAGGGGCCAGGAGCAGAGCCTGTGGCGGAGCAGGGCCCTTCTCTTAACTCACTAACTTACCTTGGACTCTCTGGGCTTCCTCCCATCTATAAAAAAGAGGCTGGGAAAACTCAGCAAAGCCTTTTCTTCAATGACACCCTACCTTGACACCCGATGTATTAAACTGGGTGAAGCAGGAGCCGGCAGGGCCCCTTGCTACCCTCCCATGCCCAGGCACTGAGGATTCTCAGGACCCCTGGTTGGCAGAGCCCAGATTGGAAAGAATTGACTGTCACCTCCAGGGGGCCGTTCTCAGCTGGGCGCAGAGGTGGCACAAAGAAAGCCCCCAGGCCCAGCAGTTATGGGGTGACAGCCGCAAAAGCCCTCTAATGGAGTAGGTGGCCAGCCTGCCACTTAGAATAACTGTGGTGACTTGTCTGAGCCTGTCTTTCTCCACCTGGGAAGCCAATTAACATCAGTAATACATACTCATGTCAACTCTCCTCCCCAGGCCTCTGATTCTCCTGCCTAGAGGTAACTACTGTTGACCAGTTCCTTGTAAATCCCTGCAGAAATGTTCTGCGCATGTGCAAGTGTGTGTGTATACACACACAGTTTGGCGGGTTTTGGTTTTTGCTTTTCACACACACAGTAGTATCCTACAGTGTTCCTTGCCCTCCTGGCTCAGTCTAGCTTAGATTGTCCCATGTCAGTACGGATGCATCTGCTGCACCCCGTAAGCCCTCCCTGCATGTCCCATTCCCGTGAGAATTCCCTAGTGCTCACTGTTGTATGCACAGACGATTCCACAATGAGTAGTCTCAAGAGTACTTCATCAGACAAGTTCTTAGAATTGCTGAGTCAAAAATGTGAATTACTGATATTGCCAAGTTCCCTCCAAAGAGACTGTTCCTATAATGTACCTTCATGCTAGTGTGAGCGAGCGCCTGCTTACCCAGCTGAGGAAACTGATTTTGTCTTTACCTATCTGATAGGCAAGATTCTTAGTTTTATTTATTTTTTATTTTTTTTGAGACAGAGTCTCACTTTGTCGCCCAGGCTAGAGTGAGTGCCACGGCACCAGCCTAGCTCACAGCAACCTCAAACTCCTGGGCTCAAGCGATCCTCCTGCCTCAGCCTCCCGAGTAGCTGGGACTACAGGCATGCGCCACCATGCCCGGCTAATTTTTTCTATATATTAGTTGGCCAGTTAATTTCTATTTATAGTAGAGACGGGGGGGTCTTGCTCTTGCTCAGGCTGGTTTCGAACTCCTGACCTTGAGCAGTCCGCCCGCCTCGGCCTCCCAGAGTGCTAGGATTACAGGCGTGAGCCACCACACCCGGCCTGATTCTTAGTTTTATATGCATTTCTTTTGAGGTTGAAAAATCTTATGTTCAAAAGGTAGTATTTCTGTGAACCATGTTTATGTCTTGCCCACTTTCTATTGTATTGTTCTGATATAGATTTGTTGGAGCTCTTTTAATATGAAGAGAATGAGCCCTTTCCATGTGTACTGTAGTCTTGTTTGTCCCTTGCCCTTTTGACTTCAGATGTTTCTGGCCTCATCTGTTACACTTAAAACTGCGCCTGGGGAGTTTTTATCTATCTGGAATTTATGTGGTTTAAGAAGTTGGGATACTGTTTTCCCAGGTGGTTATCCAGTTGTCCCAGCACCACTGCCCTATCCCGAGTGGGGTGGGGAACCTGCAGCCTCAAGGCCATATGTGGCCGTCCAGATCCCCAAGTGTGGCCCTTCAACTGAATCCAAACTTCACAGAAATTTGCATCCAGAAGGCCACATGTGGCCCCAGGTTCCCCACCCCTGCCCAAGTGATTCTAAGGCATAGCCTTTAGTTTGGATACCACGGCCTTGAACTACAACCCCCAGCAGCTTGATTCCCAAGTCCTATGTTATGGGGGCCTCTGTGGAGACTCCAGCACCGCTAGGAGGAAAAATTTACAAATGGTCTTTGTGGAGCTATATTCACTTCAAATCATGGGTCTAGAAATGTCTAGTAGCTGTGCAGGACCAGACAATATCATCTTTAATAATACATGAAGATATATTAACTGCAAAGCAGAATTCAGTTTTTCTGGAAGGCAGCGCCGTTAAGTGTCAACATGGCCCCAGCCACTATCTGGCTGTCGCTGTCCTTGGTCTGTTCTCTCCCACTAGGGAAGGCCACTCAGCCCAAGCCAGGCAGGCCATTCCACAGACCCAAGACTGGCCTTGGTGGGGCCTGGACATCCTGGGGGCCCACACGTGGCTGCACCAAGCTGTGGTCACAGCTAGGTTTCAGAGGCTGTAGAGCACACAGCATGGCATTATCTGGGGCTATTTCTATACTCACTGGCACTAGTGACAGTTCTCTGGATTACATTTTACCTAACTGGCTGAGAAGAACAATGTTTCTAAACCCTTAGTATACTTTCAAATAGAATGAATACCTCTTTTTTTTTCAATCCAAGCTCAGTACTGCCACTAAGTGATCTTGCAGATGTCTTCCCCTTTAAAATGGAAGACCTAATTTACCAAGATTTTAGGCTTGGTATCTAGCTCAAATTTCTCAGCGAAGTACACAATGCCAATTTCCTTTTAGTGTATCATTATCTAGCTCAAATTTCTCGGCAAAGTACATATACTCAATGCCAATTTCCTTTTAGCGTATCAGTGAGCCCCAGAGATCCTGGGGTCCTGCCCTCATTGGGGAGCTCAGGGTTACCCTAACACAGATGCCTACTACTTCTAAGACTCACAGGAAGCGGGCTGTTGACTAAGGTGTTCCTTCCCTACACCCCTGGTGAGTACCTATCTTTGTGGCTCTCAGAATATCTCATTTGTTTTGGCAACTCAAGGCATCCCTGGGTCCAGGGAGACCAGAGGTGGCAATAAGCCAAGCCTTAGTCTAGCTGAGCAGCCCCAGGAAAGGTGCTTGTGTCCACTGTGTTGAGCCCAGGGTTTGGGGGAAGGTGGCATTTTTGAAAAAGAAGTCACTCTTTTCTGCAACTCTGGTAAATATACTGATGGCACCAGCTGGTAGGCTTAATTATAGCAGCTTAACATTTCACCCCCTGGGAAGAAGGGCCACAGCATCAATGTCTGCACCCCTTGCTGTCTTCTTGTTACCCACTAATGAGGCTGGATAGACATTCCAGGATGCCCACAATGACTGGTGGCTTTCCTAGGGCAACTCTGGCTCTTGCACAACCTTCCCTCCTCAGTGACAGCAGGGATTCAGAACTTCTACTTTGGGGGTTAAAAATTAAAGTATGAGAGCCTGCCATGCTTTTGGGGGGACAGGGGTACAAGTTGAGTAAAAGGAGAATATAAAAGGCCAGTGGTCAAGGTCAGACAAGGAGGTAAAGATCTTCCAACACTGAGTAATTGCTGTTGTTAAATTTACTAAAATGAGCTGACTGCCAAAGTTCCTAACTTGTGACTGCAACTCGTGGGAGTGAAGTCAAGGCAGACAGAGGAACAACTATGGTCTCTGTAGGCAAGACTCAAATGGCCCCTAGATCCACTAGTTTTTGTGAGACTCCACAGCCAACTATGTATAGGACTAGTGAACTGTCTAGAATAGATACACTATAAAAATTTCACAATGCCTAATTATTTTAAGATACTTTATTTTTAAAACAGGTCACAACACTAAGCTTTTGGCCCATTCAGCCATTGTACAAGCTACAAATGCTTGCTCAGCAGCTGAGGGGCACTCTTTTGTAGCATGTCTGAAAAGTGAATAAAAATCCATATAAAACAAATATTCAAATAGTTTCCATAGGAACACAGATAAGTGTGACCCCATCTCCTAGTCTTCCATATTGCTGCATGTGCAACCCTACTCTTACAAGACATGTCAAAACTAGCAGTAATTAAGTTAAATGGTCCCCCCAAATCCCTTAATTCAAGCTAAACTCGAAATTAACAGCTACAAGAATAATATCTACACATTAATACTAGCTGAAGCACAAGTTGCTGGGTGACGTTTCATTCCACTTTCCCAAGCACAAGACACAGGCAGAGTGCCGACATCCTGCTCTTCTACTTCGGGTGTGAAGTCGGGGTTCTGGATTTGCTGCATGAGTTGCCTAAGACGGAAAGAAGTAGGACATATATTCAAAAACCCTGAGTCACCCACAACTAGGCATGAGAGTATTTACTTCCCATCAGGAAGCAATTCAGTATATTTCTAAAACAAACATTTCTTCAGAATTATCTTACTGGTACTAAGAAAACCACAAGTCATGTGCATTGACTTAAATATTCTAATTATACAGAAATAGCCTAATCAGTATTTTCTAAAACTTTTCTTAGAAAAATCTAAAAAAAAATTACAGGTCAGCATTACTGGAAGAATTTTCCTCCAATTTGTCTGTATTTAATCCCAGGCAAAACAATTTCTTACTCAATTAGACAAGAGCCAAGCATAAATCAGAGAAGGTGCCTATTCTTGCCAGAACCACGAACATGCACATCTCACTTACCACGTTGGTCCTGACATCACATAGTAGATAGTGGGCCTCTGGAATCCATTGAAAGTAGAAGCAGCAGCTACAGTGTAAGCACCCATGTTTTCAAAGAGCATCCAGTCACCTACGTGCATTTCAGGCAGGTCACAGCGCTCAACAATCCGGTCAAGGCCATCACATGTTGGTCCCCATATGCTGGATGAGTAATACTTTTCATCTGGTTTAGGTCTCTATACAAAAAGAGAAAGTACTACTTAATTATATTTGTTGGGACCAATCACCTCAATTATTTTATACAGTATGTTCAGAAGTTACCTTTTGCAGAAGGGGCTTTACGTGTGCATGATCATAAAGGATGCAATTAAATGATCCATATACTCCATCATTCACGTAATACATAAAGGTTTGTTCATTGGACTCATCTTCATCTAGAAAGGCAGATTAATCTTAATTACCACTTTTTGTATCAACTTTCAGTTATATATGCAATAATTCATCCTTTATACATACCATCAGAGCCTATCTGTTCCTTTAATACGATTTTTTTGGCAATGATATTAACTGCGAGCGTGAAAGCTGATGCAACATAATATCTGCCTGGCTCAGCTATGATTCTCACTCCAGAGTCTGATGGAAAATACTTGTCCAATGCTGGGTTGACTACACTGGTGATCTAAGAGAGACAGAAAAGAGCAGCCATTCATCATGGGGAATTCACATGAAGGAGAAAGATCACACGGCTTTATAAATGACATGATGAGAGCAGACATCCACAGACAGAGTTATCACTAAGTAACAAAAGCAAAAAAATAAACATCTCCCTGAAAACCAGTTTGCACATGTCTGGTATTCACTTTGAATCCTCTCTGGACACAACATCCTTTTTAAGAGGTTATACATATGATTTTATAAAAAAATAGCACAAATTACTACCTAGTGAGGTATCAAGATGCCAAAATATTTTTATTTATGCCAATAGGATAAAAATCCTTCTACTCTGCTTAACTTATCATTTAACAAGGAAGAGTGTATATCTATTTTATAAACTCATAATTGCATAACTTCCTAAGTGACTAAACTGTTTAAGGGAAGGAAGTACAAGTCTAGCAACCACATTTGGGGTCATGATGTACTAAAGTCAGCATGTTCTTAGTAATTCCACAGCAATGTATCTTAACATAATCAATCATCCAAGACTTCTGGGAAAGCTGATTCATAGTTTTAGAAAACCAAATGTTATTAAATACATTTGATTTAAATTTTAGATAAACACAGAAAGTCACTCAAATTATCACACCAAGACTACACTAAGTTTTGAAATATTCCCAAAACAAACTTGCTGAAATAGCTACTGTGTATTACAGTTGTTATAAATTACCTCTTCAAATTTAAGCTTCACATCCTCAGATCCAGGAAAGCCACCACCAATATCAAGCAGATACATGCTAAAACCGACCTCAGCCTAGAGACAAGAAAATGAAAAGAAGTCAAACATTCAGATTTCTACCAAGTCACAAAAATGTATGCAGCAGATCGGTTTAAGCCCCTGTAATAGGAGACAGTTAACTCTTTGGCAGTCCTGCCCCCCTTCACTAACGAGGTCATGTGTACTCACCCCCATGTCAAAGACACAGCGGGCATCAGAGATTGCCTGCACGAAGGTCTCAGGATCAGTACAGCCACTTCCTACGTGAAAGCTGGAATAAAGATGAGATGCCATTTCTTATTATTTCTTTTTTTATCTTTTAATTATTTCTTAAAATGTTTAACAGTGGCAGAAAGCCCATGAAACTTGCATTGCTTAATGTAGCCACTAGCTATGCCAAGATCTCACCTGACACCGATGACATCAATATTGAGCTCTTTTGCCCGTTCCAAAAGAAGCCTGCTGGTTTTCAGCGTGGCACCAAATTTGACACTGAGTCGACAGACTGCTTTGGAATCATCAGTAGCAATCCGCAAAACCAACCTAGAAGCAAGAAAAGTTATCTGATGTCTCATGATAGTAGATCACCTACAGCCACTGCTAAAATAAAAAGAATTCTGCTCTAAATATTGACTCTGATACTCTGTGGTTTGAGTCTAATAATTAGGTTTTATCAATAGTTAATTTAAAACTATTTTCTTGGCCGTGCGCGGTGGCTCACGCCTGTAATCCTAGCACTCTGGGAGGCCGAGGCGGACGGATTGCTCAAGGTCAAGAGTTCGAAACCAGCCTGAGCAAGAGCAAGACCCCATCTCTACTATAAATAGAGAGAAATTAATTGGCCAACTAATATATAGAGAAAAAATTAGCCAGGCATGGTGGCACATGCCTGTAGTCCCAGCTACTTGGGAGGCTGAGGCAGAAGGATTGCTTGAACCCAGGAGTTTGAGGTTGCTGTGAGCTAGGCTGACGCCATGGCACTCACTCTAGCCTGGGAAACAAAGTGGGACTATGTCTCAAAAAAATAAATAAATAAAATAAATAAATAAAACTATTTTCTAATTGGAAATTTAAGTTTGTTGATAAGAATCTATGTATCCCGTACTCCAACCTTGCCCTCAAATGGAGGAAAATAACTTACTTTGCCTTGGGATGTGCTCTGGCAACTTTCATCAGTTCAACTTCGCTATCAAAAGTCATCATCTGGACTCCATTATTGGCAGCATACTTAATTTGAGACACTTGTTTACAAGGATTTGCATAGATAATCCTCTCTGGAGGCACCCCGAGACTCTGCACCAATTGTATTTCAGTCTAAAAAAGAAGAGTGGTATTATGCTATACACATGTAGCTAATAAGTGGAATAAACAGAAAAGCATGGGAAGGTGTCATGCACCTCTCCTTTCATTAGCATTTATGGCCCAAGAAACACAGCTTTCATTTGCCCCATGGGAACACCAGGACCATCTTATATAACTGGTTTTGAATCCTGCTGCTTGTGCTTTACCTTGCTAGCACAGTCAAATCCTGTCCCGACTGTAGCGAGGGTCTTCACAATGGCTCTGCTGTCATTACATTTGACTGCATAAAAGGGGGTGACACGAGGAAGAGCTTTTAGCCATCTTCGGTGTTTCTTCAGAATGTCTCCAAGGTCTGCGACATAGAAGGCATCCTTGTCATCCTGAAATGAGAGCAGTCACAGGTGAACCATTAGCAGCCTCTCAACATGCCACACCGACAACCAGCCTCCCTTCTCTTTCCCAGCATTCTCAATGAGCCCTACCCTTGAGTTTAGTCACTGACTCGAACATCACCATTATCACTGGCCAAGCCACAGCCAATCAATCTCCTAACTTCCTTAATAAGACAGGTAAGCCTAATTACACTTTCGAGACCCCGCCAAAGTTTCCCATTTTCCCAGCATTCTCGGTACACTGATAACATAGGCCTTGCATACTTACAGAAGAAGAAACTTCATTAATTTTTTGGTCCAGAATGTCCTTGGCAGTAAAACCTTCATCAAGGAAGTGGCAGTCAAACTCTTCGTTACTAAAGTTGTTCATGGTTCCTTAATGTTCCTCTAAAATGCAACAAACTGCAAATAGGGTGGAGAAAGTCTCTCAGAAGCTTTAACAATACAAATCTTAAGATTAACCTTCAACCCAAGTGTAAACTGTATACTTACTTGGAAAACTAAGAGATAGAATTTAAAGAAATATTTCCAGCTTCTCACAAAGGCAATTCTCCAGGAATCGCGTGCCCTCAGAGCAACAGTGGAAACGTTCTGATGAAAAAGGAACACATCAAGTTGAAAGATGGGGCACTGACGGAGCATACACAAGAAGCAGGCTAATCACACACCCAATGTCACTCACTGTGTGGCAATCCCAATTATTCCTAGGTGTAAGTCACATGACTCCATAAACTTCTACAGTATCTGAGGATTCAATACTAGTCTTTTTTCAAAGCAGCACACTAAAATTCTATATATGTAAGCATTTCAAGTATTTGTGCCAAGAAAAGAAAATGCTGAATACAGGTCTCAGAAGCTTGTCTGCACTTAATTAACTGATATGGAAAAAGTTTTATAATCGTCAGTCTGCTTTTTCAGAGCTGTTTCAACTCTTCAGAAACTTAAAATGGCATTATGGTCATTATATACAGACACAAATATCTTGCTATTTCCTACTTTCACTAAGTCTTACATAGAATGATTTTGGGTCTAGAAATCATTCTATGTGACCAACAGGTATCATGGACATGTTTATAGGGCACTCAACTTAGTGCTTGTAAGTTTCTTAAGAATTTTATGAAGGATGGGCACGGTGGCTCACGCCTGTAATCCTAGCACCCTGGGAGGCTGAGGAGGGCGGACTGCTGGAGGTCAGGAGTTCAAAACCAGCCTGAGCAAGAGCGAGAGCAAGAGCGAGAGCAAGAGCCTATCTCTACTATAAATAGAAATTAATTGGCCAACTAACATATATACAGAAAAAATTAGCCGGGCATGGTGGTGCATGCCTGTAGTCCCAGATACTCGGGAGGCTGAGGCAGGAGGATTGCTTGAGCCCAGGAGTTTGAGGTTGCTGTGAGCTAAGGACACCACTGCACTCTAGCCCAAGCAACAAAGTGAGACTCTGTCTCAAAAAAAAAAAGAATTTTATGAGCTAATTTTCATGGTATATTAGCTGGGCACAAATTTTTTTAAACTGTAATCTTCAAATCAACTTTATACATGGTATTATAGTTGCTATTATCTGATCAGAACTCAATATTCTTGAACAATTGGTGCCCATCGAATGAACAATTCTGGGAATGCCAACTGTCCTTTCAGGCACTCTTAATATTTGCTTAGCTATGAATGATAACCATATGGGAATAATTTTTGGCTTACAATAACAAAAATAAGCAAGATCTTTTCCACTGTGCAACCTGCTTCAGTGCCAGGAGCCTATGGGCACAGGCCAGGCAATGGTTCAGGGCCACAGTTTGCTCTGGCATGGGACACTATGAGAGGCCCAGGGGGACAGGCCTGCCATAAATCCAAACCCATGCACAGTATACTTTCTGTAAGATCCCATCTAGTGTGACTTTTTGCCATTGTCAACCTCGTGAGTTGCCTAAATCGCCCCTAGAAGAAGGCAAAAGGCACCAGCAAAACCATTTTTGTTTTAATTACATTTACAATTGACTAATAATAAATAGGCTCAATCAATAATAGATTGAGTAAATTCAAGGTCTTGTTAAATATTTAAGGCAATGTTCAAGCTTAAGCTTGGGAAGTTTTAATTTCTTTGAAATACAGCACTATTTAGTATTTTGCTTTTCTGTACCTTATTTCACATGTCTATTAAATCCTTATCAATTTTAGGTTTGAATAAAGTAAGCCAACACATTCTTTGTCCCCCCTAGACATTCCTGAGAGGTTCTGCTCCCTACACTCTCACCCATTTAGAATATTCACACAATGCCATAAGCCTGTTTTGAAAACCTTAGGGCTGGCTCCCACGTGCGCGCCTGAGCCTGCCTTTTCTGAAATCACTAAGTCATTCAAAGAGTCCTTAAATAAACCATTCCAAGTCATAGCCAGGGGAGTATTTATTACCATCGTTGTTGCAAGGCTATCTAAGCTCTAGCAACTCCCGCCGGCTCCTATAACGGTGTCATCTGCCCCGTACAAATAGCAAAAATTAAGAATTAAAAAAAAAAAAAAAAAAAGAGGAAATTGCAGGGCAACAATGCGGAGGGAACGGCGCGTCCTCACGAAAGCGAGCGCGAGCGGCCGCCAGGGCTCTGCTGCACCTGCTCCGGGCCCGCCGCCCGGTCTGAAAGCAAATAGCGGTTGCAGGACCGCAGGGGCCTTCCCAACGGCTTCCGGCCCGGCGCCCGGCTCAGCCCCGCTGACGTGGTCGGGGAGGCCGGGCGCGGGGACCGGGAGGGTCCCCGCAGGACCCTCGGGCCGGGAGCCAGGGGCGGGACGCGGGCGCTCACCCGACTCCAGAGGGTGACCCGGGCCGGAGGAAGTGGCGCACCCAGGTCGCGGTCCGCCCCGCGACCACGTGTCCCTGGCAGGCAGCCCCGGCGCGGGTCGGGGTCGGTGCGGGTCGCCGGCCTTCAGGCCGCCCCGGCGCGCCGGACACGTGCCCGGCACCCGCCCGCCGCCCGCCCTCCCTCGTCCCGGCCCTTACCTCAGAGCGTCCGGGCGCCGCGGGGCAGCCCCATGGAGAAGCCGGACGCCGCCGCCCGCGCAGAGCCGGAGCCGCTGGAGCGCTCGGCCGCCCGCGCCGCGCCCGTCAGCGCCTGGCTCCCGCCCGCCGGAGACGCCGGCCCGAGGTGGCGCCGGAGCAGCTGGCAGCGGGGCGGCCGGCGGCGGCGGCAGCTGCAGGGACTGACAAAGCCCCACGGCGCGCCGCTCCTTCTTATAGCGCCGGCGTGTCGTCATGGAGACGCACCAGCTCAAACCAGCCGCGATCGGTTCCGTCCGGGAGGCCTCCGGGGGAGGGGCGGGGGCCGGCGGCGGCCAACCCGGGACGGGGAGGAGGGGGCGGGGCGCGGGCGGTTAAACGTCAGAGGCGCCGAGCACTAGCCCCGCGCGTGCCCGGCCGTCCGGCCCCGCCCGGCCCCGCCCCGCCCGGCCCCGCCCCGCCCGGCCCCGCCCGGCCCCGGCCCCGCCCTGCCCCGGCCCCGCCCCGCCCCGGCCTCGCCCCGCCCTGCCCCGCAGCTTGTCCGCTCATGCGCACTACGGCGGCGGCCAGGGGGCTGCGGGTGCGGCCCTGCTGCTGCTGTTTTGTGCGCCAAGGGGGGTCCTGGAGGCGCTCGGTGCTGTAGCCGAGCTCTTCCTCTAACTTCTGTGGTCTTGGACAGGTCACGTCTCTTCTCCGGACCTCAGACAACCCAAGGATCTTTACGGCCACAAAGTCTTGTGAGGTTTTGGTAAACTTCCTTGGTGCCCCACTCCAGGTCTAGGGTATAGCGGTGGCTACTGGTTTAATGAGCGCATGCGTAAATGATTGAGTGCCGTGTCCCGCTCTGCCTGGAGCAGACTGGGCTTCCGGAGAAAGGAGAACAGTGCAAACAGGAGCCGTAAGCAGAGGTGTCTTCATGTGTGCAAGGATATGAGGGGCGGTGCACCCTCCTCTCTTGGGCACCCTGATCAACTTTATCGTTACATAATCCTCGAGCAACCACTGGGTGCCAAGTACCTGGACTAGAGGGAGCGAGAGGGGAGTTAGTTCCACCCTTAATAAGCTTAATTCTCCCCCAAGGGATGAGATTAACCATTAGAACCCATCAGAGAACATTATAGCCTTAAGAGCTCAATGGGACATCTTTGGTTCTGTGGTGATGAGGTATTAGTCCCTTTCTCCGTGAAGAAACACTTTGTCCCAATGACACAGTTTTCCTCACACTCGGGAGCACTGCCAGCAGCGCCCGGCTCTCCCCACGTGTCTGTCAATCAGTCATTCCAAACGCTGCAGGAGACATGATGTCTCCTGTGTGGCATCCCTGTAGCAGCCTGGCGTGGAGGGAAGGACGGGGCCAATTGCGACTGTCCCGTAGATTTAGAAGCATTAACTGGAATAGAGGCAAGTTCTTGGTTCAGAGAGCCAGGTGGTCTGTCCGACTGCTGCACCCACAAGACACTCACACGGCTGTCACCCGCACACCGTGCCTCTCCGCCACCCCAGCCCAAACCCACACACTCCTGTCCACAGTGCTGCACTTTCCTCTGGGGAGGTGGGGAGGTGAGGCCTTGCCCCTAAAAAACCCTGCTGTGAGACGCAAGGGGCTGCAGGCAGACTCTCTAAGAGGCCCTTGGCAGCTGGGCTGGAGTCAGGGCCTGAGTCATAAAGCCCAGCTACTAACCTGGATTCAAGAAGCTAAATTGGTGGTGACTAAACCTAGCCTTATTCAAAATGCATGACTTTATTGTCTTTCAGTGTATTTTCAGTGGCCTTCATCCTCTGCCTTACTATTTTTTTTTTCTTTAGGAGAAAAGCAGGGCTGGGCATTGTGGCTCAGCACTTTGGGAGGCCTAGGTGGG
>VSMD01131149.1:0-10843 GCA_008750895.1 Mirza zaza | reverse complement strand
AGTTACTGACAAAGACGTCTCTGGGCTGGTGAATGTCTAGCTGCACGGGGAAAGAAATGAAGAGGGAGAGGCTCAGTGGCAGGGACGAGTAAAGACTCAAGGGGTTGGAGCTTTTGTGGAGGGAATTACAGTACAGGGAACGAGGGGGTGCCTGAGGGAAGGAGCTGAAAGTGTAGGAGGCTGTGGGCAGAGACGTGAGATGGCATTTAATGTAATGAGAGTTTACGTTTGACTACGCGAATGAGGAGCTAAGGATGCGAGCAGGGAAAAAAAACCTGGATTTCTGAGAATGTTGAGGAACCAAGAGTGTTGTGGGCAAGGTACACAGCTAGTGCTACAGCTCTCTTCTCAACTTCTGATCTTCTGCCCTGCCCTTCCTTGGTCTCCTCCTGCTTTTATACCCTTGGTAGGACTCAAAAAGCGTCCAATCAACTACAAGCTTCAACATCCAATCAGCATCAAGCTTTAACATCCAATCAACAACAGTGGCATTCAAAAATTACCCAATCAGGATCATGCAAGCAGCAGCCGATAACAGGAGGCGGCTCAGCCAGCACCTAGCACCTGCCCAGACAGCGAGAGAGACAGCGGGGATGTAGGCACGCAGCGTGTGGGCCCGAGGCATTCTTCCGGCATGCGGGGCTGGTGGCACCGGGCCCCAGCAGCTTGCCCTCCAACTGGCCCTTGCACAGCGCTGGCCCGCAGGGATGCAGAGCAACGGGGAGGCGGCAAGTGGCTGGGTCCCAGCGCCACATGTTTTCCGCATCAAGAGGACGGGCCGCTAAAGGCATCATGTGTGCACCTCTGGAAACTTCTCAGAGTGGAGATCACAACTGGGATGGAGAGAAGCCTGGAAAGTGTGTGCCAAAGTCCTTGATGAATGAAGGGGACGGGGGGAGAGTTGACTGATGAGAGCAATATAGGGGGCGGGAAGCCAAATGGCAGGACCCTCAAAGGAAAAAGGGTTTTACCCAAGACAGACAAAGTCATGGATCTAGGAGAGCTGCAGGGGAACCTGCGGACTCTCGGGGGGTTCAGGTCTTAGTGACCACAGGGAGGTGGACAAATACAGGGTAGAAAGGTTAAGGATGTTAAAGACGTGAGATCGTTTACTGAAGAATGGATTTTATGTATTCATTCAAGAAGAGGGGAGGTGGGGCATGATGGGCAATATACGTAACTTTAACACTTGTACCCCTATAATATGCTAAAAAAAAAAGAAATATATATTTTTTAGGGCTTACTGTTCTAGAAGTTGGGTGTAAAGAAGTAAATGAAATAGACTAATTCACAGTATGAAGAAGTTTCCATTCTAGTTGGAGGGAGATAGACAATAAACACATGAAATAATACACGCACACACACGTGCCCAGCCACAATCCTCTTGGTGTTTTGCTGATTGGAGAAAGGTAATAGAGACCATTCACGGTATATTTAGAAATTGCAATTGCCTATTATCTCCATGAGTTAAGCATGATAAACGTAGTCTTTATTAGATATTCAAAGAGGTGATACATCAGTTCATTGGCTTTGCTGACAGTGAGTTTTGGTGACATACAAAAAAGGAAAGAGAGGACTTTTGTTAAAAGGACTTTTTGATTGATGCATTTAGGATAAGAGATGGTTGACCTATATACACCATATGCCGGGTGGAGATGAGTTTAGTAAAGAGATATGCAGCAGGGGAAATTGAAGGGACAGGGTGTGAGGGGAGATGAAGAAGCTCCTTGTTGAGGAGTGGCTCTGTGCACAGAGGGAAGACTGGGAGCAAATGTCGCAGGTAGCAGTAGGAAGAGCAGGTTAGGCAGTGGGCCCAGCATACGCAAAGTCGCGGAGATGGGTTTGGAAGAGTGGAAGCAGTGCCTAAAGATGGAAAGCACAGATCAGGATGAGGATGAGGAGAGCAAAGATTAAATGACCAGAAAGGCTTCAGTCTACAGTATTGATCTGAGATGGGCAGGTGAATTTATTAATAGTAAACTGTAAGATTATTCATAATCTTAAACAATGCAGGAAGCCATGGTTCTAGATGCTGAGTTCCAAGCTGAGTTCCTGCAAGTTGGAAGCCTCAGGCCTCCAAAGTTAAGGCAGCCCAGGAAGGGCACAGAATACTCGGTTACTTTCTCTCTAGACTCCCAGAGTCCCTGCAGAGGTCTGGTAAAGGCTGGCCTGGTCTAATCAACTTCAGGATCTAAACATAATCTTACTTGCGTAACTGTTCACGTTAGGTGGTTTCCGATTGTCTTCTTTCATGGAAAATGCTAAGCCTTCTCCCCAGTTTCAATGGCTTGGCCATTTCTGTGGGAATCTGATAGGTAGCTGCCTGAATGTTTGAAGGAAGGAATTATTGTTTGGTGATGTGATTGGGACCGTGCTTTAGAGTCATCCAATTGGAGAGTGTGCCTATGATGTGTGGGAAGAAGGATTTCTATAATTGTGGTTGTGGAAAGGAAAAGTAGATGATAACCTTAAAAGGAAGCATTTTAAATGTTGAAGAAAGCAGAGCATTGTCTGGAGGCACTTCCTCTAAGATCTGCATTACCTCGGGGTGCTGGTTCTGTCTGAGAGTTGGAGAAGCATTGCCCTCCAGCTGTAGAAGCAGCATGACCCCGTGGGCATCTGGGTCCTGGTACTGTAATCATGGTGCGGACATTTTTTTTGCAGTATGTGGTCACTCCCCCATAAGGGCTGGCCTGAAGAGACCCACTGGTAAGTGGTCAGGATTGCTTCCTGCAGCGGTGAGAAGTCCTGACTCATGGACTCCGGATCTCCTCTGACTAATGATCTGCAACTGACCCTCTGCTTGGAGCCTGGGCTCTAGCTCCTCCAGCAGGTCCATTCAATGCAGGGGTTGTAATTTCCTAGGATACAATGCTAGGTGAAAGGGTTCATTGTATCACCAAGAATGACACAGTAATTTAAGCCTGGGAATGCAATTTATTCAACCTCCTCATTTCCTAAATGAGTTCAAATTGTAACAATCCCTTAAAGGACAGTTTTAGAATGTTGATGCTTTCCTTTCTTGGGGTGGGTAGGTGGATGTGTGGGTATGATGATGGTGGCCATGGGAAGGAAAGGGAGGATGAACCTTTCCATAGAAGTGACTTAAAATGACCGAATCAGAGTGCTGAGTCTGTCAGGAATTAAGACCAAGAAACATGCACTTTCTGCCAATGGGATCCAAAGTATTCTGTATTTCTCAGACAAGTCCAAGCCTGCCCGTTCTTTGGACCCTGTCTTTCTTTCTCCCTTTCTTTCTTTTTCTTTCTTTCTCCCTAGGAGGTACTGTTTGTGTGACAAAGAGAGTTGTCAGTAATCCAGCAAAAAACCCTTGCACTGAATTGAAATCCAGCACATTCCTCCTACGGTAGGAAGGGCAGACTGGGCTCACTTTGGGGTTCATTAACCATCTTGAACTATTTTCCAAATGCTTTAGGTTCTAAAAAACCTGACTCACACTGGGCCAGCTACTTTTTTCTTCTTCACTATTAAGCCTATGTGTATTTTAAGGGAAATGTAATCCATATGTTTGTGATTCCTTTACACTTAACTCATCAAGCAGGATTTGTTAAAGCTATTTGATGTCCTGGATGCCTTTTGAGCCATTTCCTTTTGACTTTCAAAGCCTTTTATACCCTAGAAATAGGAAGTTGCATTTTATGAAATGTAAATGAGCTTGAACCCTCAAAGGTCTTATTTGGGTCATGATTCTGAATGCTGACATCAGTTAGAAACATGCTCTCTTCCAGTCCTGCAGAGAAATTCCAGACCAAGGAATAGCTTTACATTTTTCAATGCATAAAATTGGCTAAACCTTAATTAGAGTGTGCTTGGGAGGAAAAAAAAGACAAAAAATATTTCGTAGTATGAACAGATATCATTAAGGAAAATGAGTACATATTTCTGATTATATAAAAGCTACTTCCACTAAACCTTAAAATAAAATAAAAAAAATAAAACTGAACCAAATAAATTTCTGAAGATCATTCAATATGATTGTATTGCTAAATTGCTGTTTTAATTTTGTGGCCCTAAATGAATCTCAAGTAAATACTTTTTCTAGTACCTCCTACCAGGGCAGTTAAGAGAATTCTCCAGGAACAAAGCTATTTTTGTGTCTTGGAGAAATATCTTGTTCTTTTAGAGCTTCTTTTTCAGCAGAAAAGTTAATATTAAACAACTAAAGAAATCCATAATCAAAGGATCGATCTCCTCTCTTCTAATTCTAGGGAGAAATTCCATGTTGGGTATGATAAACAAATAAACAAATAAAACTGGTTCAATTCTGAGCCTTTGCAATTGTTTCTTCTCCTGCCAGGATTAATTTTGCCTAAAAATCCTCTGTTGTTTCTTCACTGAGCCTGGCTATAACCTCCATGATTAACATAGTTCTCCCTTCCACCTTTTGTTTAACACTCTACCCCATTTCACTGTTTTACATTTTTCACAGAACTCAGCACTATCTTTCATTGCTTTCTGTCAATTGTGCACTTATATTTTCTTTTATTACTGGAAATCTAGATCTATCCCTGTACTTTATTACTAAAACATTTGGCTGGAAAATGGCAAGCACTCAATTAATGTTTACTAAATTTATTGCAATAATTTGTTCAACCAACACTCATCAGCACCTAGTATGCACCAGGCTATATGACAGATGTTAAAGATACAGTGAAATATAAAATAAGGTTCCTCTTCTTAAGAACCCCCCCATCCTTAGTGACAGAGAAAACAAACGCATGACTCTAGTGGTGTTTGGTAAAATAAAATTTGCTTGAGAAAAGAGGATTGAAAAAGGCTTTCTAAAAGAAACAATCCCTAAATAAGAAGTTATTTCATTATATAATTAAATTGAGAGGTTGTTACTGAACACAAGTTTGACTTCCCACCACCCTGGAACCAAGCACAAGAGGTGAGAGTTGGTGAAGGAAAGGTGATTGGTTTGTGCAAGTGCAGGTGCCCTGAGGAGGTGGCAGACTATTGTCTCAAAGTCCATCTCATCTTTTTCTGCTTACTGAGCACCTTATAAAGGGAAGAAGTAAAGGTGGTTTGTGGCAGAAAGCAAGCTTTGTGCAAGCCGTGGTGACTTGTTCAATGGTTATCAGCAACAATAGGTTATCTGGTGGATTTCATTGTCAGCAGTCTGTGTTTGACATGTTCTGGACTCTTGATCTGTTTTTCCTTAAGGTCATTTCTGATCTTATGCTCAGCAGAAGCACCAGATTCATTCTGAACTTTTAAGACAAAACAAGCTGGAAGCATACTGGAGCCAAAATGGCTTCCCTTCAGTTAGCCTAGCGATCTAGTCTGCATGGCCTTTGGGGCATGCTTGCAAGGTATCAAGAGCACATTTTTCAAAGCTACCAGATATGAATTAACCCCTCCTGGGATAAAATGCATTGTTGCATCCATCATCCTAATTCGGTTTGGAAAAAGCTTACCACATTGTTTAATATAAAGCAAGGCTTAAGGGAAACAACAGAGGAAACTAATTTAGGGAAAGTAAAAAAATCTTTTTCTTCTTGATTTTATAGGTATGTTACTACTGTACCAAACTGGGGTTGGCTCACTAGGCCAAGCAAAGCCAGGCACTGAAGCTAAGAGTTGCAGCAGGAGAAAGAAGCATTTCCGTTACACGGCACCATGCGAGAGGAGTCCAGGCAGCTAATGTTTTAAACCGAACTCCTTGATGGCTTATAAGCCAGGGTTTTTAAAGGCAGGGGCACATTTCAGGCTGACAAAATTGTAAACCAATACATGGAGAGTATACAGTAGTCTGGCCCCAAAAGGTGGGATATCCTAAAGTAGGAGGGGCCTATGGGCCAGGTGGATTCAGAGATTCTTGGATAAGTGGAAAAGAATGTTAAAATGAGTGTGACAAGCTTCTCAGGGGAAAATTTAGAACAAAGAATGTTGGTCAGAGTTCAATTTCTTAGTTCCCCATTATCTGTATTTTCCATCTGGTGGGGGTTTTTGAGAAACAACTCAAGAACATAAGTTAAGATGCAATCCCTTAGTTTCCTCAGGGTACCCAAATGCCTCGTGGCTCTGGGTCCCTTGCAGAGCCCCACAGTTATCATCAGGTGTCCCAATCATTTTTCAAGGCTAGCCAGGTGCCCAGAACTTCCCTTGAAGGAACTCAATATTTTCTTTGATTTCCATCCTTAGAGTCCTGGCAGGCCCTCAAGGGGTCCCTGCTCTGTCTCAGGTGAGTTTTTAAATGGGAAATTGTTTGTGTTCATTTGCAAAGTGAATTATTGTTTTTCAAAAAAGAGAAGAGACAGAAAAGTCACTGAAGGCTAGACTTGCAAAAGCTGAATCCCCATGTAAAGTCAAGCCCAATGGTTACCATAAAGCAGTGACATTCCAGGTTTTTCAAATTCTGAAAATGAAATATGAATATGTGGAATATGTAAGCAAGAGAGGATGTTAATCTTGATCCTCAGGTTCAAGTAGCAAGACACCTTCCAAGTTGAAATTCTTCTCTATTTCCATCAAGCCATAAAGAAGTCCACATGGGTTTCTATAAACTTGACTTGACTGAATAATTGACAACTCTCATCTCTAGACTTTGCCCTTTAGATGTTATCGTACATCTTTGCCAAACCAGACTCTTAAAAACATGGGCATCACAAACATTTTAGAATAAGAGTATTTTGACTCTCATTGAAGACAAATTGTAAAATTGAGACAACTTGTAAAATTGAGGACAGGAACCAAGTTGGAGCTCAGGTTTTTCACATCTCTTCCCCCAGTATCCCTAATAACTCCTACTCAAAGTGAGTTAAGAAGATAATTTAATTGCCAATTAAACCACTAGTGATTTCCATTAGTGTCTCTTCTCACCAGCAAGAGGTCATTTGCATTATCTTTGAGTATATTTGGAAATGGAGGCATGGAAACATATACCAAGCTTCCAGGTGTATGTTCCAGGTATATGGTCACTCTAAGACAAGCTTTCTCCTAAAGCCTCTAGGAATAACCTACTTAGATGTCTATATAACATCAGCATCAATGGCAGAGTAAGGATCTCCAAAAAAATCACTTCTCTATAAAAGTGATGAGATCACTGGAAAAATGGTCAAAAATCATGGTTTTCAGACCTCTGGAAATTAACTGAAAGCTTGCAGGAATCCAAAAAGCATTTATTTAAGGAAAAAACCCACTGCATCTCTGTAAGAACAGCAAACTTTGTGGTGTTATAACTTACCCTGTGAAATCTTCTCTCCCATCCATCACAGCAGCCTTGAAAACAAATAAGTCTGCTATCATGATGACAACCAGCAGCCTAGAAGCCACCAGAGGGTGAAGGATCTGGAGCTTTCCTACACCCCAATCCCTGAGCTTTATTTGACCTATTGGCCAGTACCCTGGAAACCCAATTGGCGGAGCTTATCTTTATTTGACCTGACTTAAAGTTTGGCCAGTGGAACAACCTTTTCCCCAAAGCATTTCTTGAGCATTGCTGATGAGCAGCAATTATTTATCACTGCAAATGCCTCAGGAACTGATAACAGTTGGGGCAAAGGAGGACCTAAATAAAAATTTTGAAAAGGAAATCTGGAGAACAAGATATCCATAGAGGGCTTTGAAGACCTCCAACATGTTGCTGGGACTTTAGAAGGCAACATGCATACATAGAACTTTGTAAATTTCCAGAAAATTCCTTAAGAAGGGCCTGAATTCTTACCTCTGGCTAACTTTGAGACAGTGCAAGCAGGAAGTGAAGGCTAAGTCAGAGTTGTAAAATGCCTACCTGAGCTGGAGTAGCTATGCTAATATTAGACAGAATGTACCTTCAGACAAACTGTTATTATTGACAAAGAAGGATACTTTTTTAATGACAAAAGAGTAACCCATCAAGAAAACATAGTAAATATTACATAAACATTTATGTACTGAACAAAAGAGTCCCAAAATGTATGAAGCAAAAAACTGAGAGAATTGAAGGGAGAAATAGGTGATTCAACAGTAATAGTTGGAGATATTTCAGTTTTAATAATGGCTAGAATAACTAGACAGAGAACAGAAAAGAAATAGAATATCTGAATACCAAATAAAGCTAACAGACATCTATATTACACCCTCCCTACTCAACAACTTGAGAATATTCTTCTTAAGTGCAGAAGGAATATTCCCTAGGATAGACCATATATGAAATCCTAAAACAAGTCTCAATATTTTCAAAGGACTTAAAAATCATACAAAGAATTTTCTCTGATCATAATGGAATGAAATTTGACATTAATAACAAAAAGAAATTTGGAAAATTGAATAAAATTAAACACTTTAAAATAATCAAAAAGCCAAAAGAAAAAGCACAAGAGAAATAAATAAGTTACTTTGACAGGAGTATTAGAGGTAATACATAGTCCAGGAATTTTCCTTTGCCACGAGGCAAGGTTCATGTTCAATATACAAAAATCAGTTGTATTTCCATATGATAACAATGAATAATCCAAAATGAAATTAAGAGAATAATTCCATTTATGACAGCATCAAAAAGAATAAAATAATTAGAAATAAATTTAACAAAATAAATGCAAGACTTATATACTGAAAACTATAAAACATTGTTGAGAGAAATTAAATAATACCTAAATGCATTGACAGACATCCTGTTTTCATAGATTAGAATACTTAATATTTTTAAGATGTCAAATACTTCCCAAATCTAACCATAGATGAAAAACAATCACTATGAAAAACCCAGCTACCATTTCCTAAAGAAATTGTCAAATAAATCCTAAAATTTATATAGAAATGCAAGGGACCCTGAATAGCCAAAGAATCTTGGAAAAGAAGAACAAACTATCAGGAATCAAACTTCCCAATTTCAAAAGTTATTACAAATTATTATCAAGACAGATAAGTACCAGCATAATGATAGACACAAATTAATGGAATAGAATTTAGACTATAGTAATAGTCCCTTTCATGGTCATGGTTTTTGACAAGGGTACCAACATAATTCAATGGGGGAAGAATAGATTTTTCAAGAAATAGTGCTGGGACCACTTGATATCCACATGAAAAAATATATACTTTTGCTGCCTTATACCATATACAAAAATTAACCCAAAATGGATCAAATGCCTAGTTGTGAAAACAAGAATTATAAAACTCTTAGAAAAAAACACAGGTATACATCTTTTTGACCTTGGATTATGCAACCATTTCTTAGATAGAATACCAAAAGTATAAGCAACAACAACAAAAATATTTATATACTGCAACATGGATGGACCTTAAAAACATTACGCTAAGTGATGATAGAAGCCAGACAGAAAAGGCTACATATTGTGTGATTCTACTGATGTGAAATGTTCAGAATATACAGCTTTTTGAGCTAGAAAGATTAATGTTTGCTAGGGCTTGGGGTGGAGGGAAAATGGGGAGTTACTGAGCATGGGTACTGTGCTTTTTTGGGGGGTCATAAAAATGTTTTAGAATTAGCTATTGGCAATGGTTGCACAATTTTGCAAATATAAAAAGCACTGAATGTATACTTTAATGGGTGAATTTTATGGTGTGTGAATGATATCTTAAAAGTGTAATTCATTTATGAATTACTCAAACGCTTTAGGACTTGTGAGTAAGGGAAAATTGTTTTTGCCTATTTTTGGTTAATACTATTGTTATTCCTTTATAATATAGGTAATTTTAGTCATGACAACTCCTAGAACAATTCTTTGATTAATGTCTCAATTCCCATGGGAGAACTATTAAAGAGGAAATAAAAAGTGATGTGTTTTATTTAAGAACTAAACTACTCATTGTGCATTGTCTTATTTCTGGGTTTTCTCAGCTCCTGAACATGAAAGATGGAGAACTGTCTAGAGGTGAGCATCTTTATAGTGGAGTGGTATATTAGAGAAATGTGCTGCAGGGACCTATGTATTGTGTTCTGTCAAAACT
Organism: Mirza zaza; assembly: GCA_008750895.1. Classification (NCBI taxonomy): domain Eukaryota; kingdom Metazoa; phylum Chordata; class Mammalia; order Primates; family Cheirogaleidae; genus Mirza; species Mirza zaza. The sequence continues at coordinate 925 of VSMD01131149.1, read as the reverse complement.
GAGCTTCTGCAGTACCATAAAGAGAGCTGGCAGATGTTTGGGGAAGAAAATGTAAAGATAGCTTTTTGTTTTGTTATTGTTACCTTACCAGCAATATTTATTTTTGGAACCAGAAGCATATAGGTTGACACATAACACACTCTAATTTCAAGATCATGATGAATGACTACTGGGCAAAGAAGGTTTTGGTACCACCTCATTGGTAGACTAGAGGGTTCTCAGCCAGCAGAGGTAGAGTTTGGAGTTCTGCAAAAAGAACAGTTATGAGCTAATCAGGGCCAGATCAGAGACAACCGTCCTTTGATCTGTGTTTCTAAAGTATTCGTAAGTAAAAATTATCTATAATAATAAAGCATATTGGAAAGAGCATTACTCATCACATATATAATCTGGAATAGCATCTTTAATGCCATTATGCTATTTTTAATGTTAACTTTTAACAAAAAAAATTCATATTTGACCTTAAAATGTATTAGACTATATAGCAATTTAAGCAGCAGATTTTCCTTATTAGTTGTGTTTTCTCACAGTTGTATTAAGTTTGTATAGCATTGAGGCCGTATCTTCTAATGCTGGAAGTCTGGGTGGTGGCATATTTGTGGTATTGTTCTACCGAGTGGATATTGCATATGGATAAGAGAGAGACGACTACACTTAATTTCTACTTACTGATAACATCATAATGAGGAGAATATACAATAATAAAAGGGAAAATTAATAACGATGATTTCCATTTTCCCTTTTTGGTGGAGCTTGTTTACTTACATTTTGCATATATTTTCATAATTTTATTCTATGCTGCCTATGTACAGCATATATTTTGCATATATTTTCATAATTTTATTCTATGCTGCCTATGTACAGCATATATTTTGCATATATTTTCATAATTTTATTCTATGCTGCCTATGTACAGCACCCTTTG
>VSMD01131147.1:0-20256 GCA_008750895.1 Mirza zaza | reverse complement strand
GCGTGCACAGGGGGCTGCGTGCACAGGGGCTGCGTGCACAGGGGGCTGCGTGCACAGGGGGCTGCGTGCACAGGGGGCTGCATGAACAGGGGACTGCGTGCACAGGGACTAGTGCACATGGGGCTGTGTGCACAGGAGCTGCGTGCACAGGGGCTGCGTGCACAGGGGGCTGTGTGCACTGGTGGCTCGTGCACAGGTGGCTGCATGCACAGGTGCTGCATGCACAAGGGGCTGCGTGCACAGGTGGCTCGTGCACAGGTGGCTTCGTGCACAGGGGGCTGCGTGCACAAGGGGCTGCGTGCACAGGTGGCTCGTGCACAGGTGGCTTCGTGCACAGGGGGCTGCGTGCACAGGGGGCTGTGTGACAGGGGGCCACATGCACAGGTGGCTGTGTGCACAGGTGGCTTTGTGCACACGTGCTGCGTGCACAGGGGGCCGCGTGCACAGGGGTCCGCGTGCACAGGGGACTGCGTGCATAGGGGCTGCGTGCACAGGTAGCTGCGTGCACAGGTAGCTGCGTGCACAGCTTTGTTTTGATCATGGGCCTGGCAGGCAAGAGAACAGCTGGTGTCCCAGGGTACAGGGCCTCACGAGGATGCCTAAGCCCTGTCCAAAGGGGAGACCACAGCACTCTTTGTCACAGCTGGTGGGAGGCAGCAGGGCTTCATTTGAAGGCCCCCTCTCAGTCTCCAGAACTTGGTGCCTAGAGCAGGTTTGCAGGTGTGGCGTGAGGCTGGCACGGTGCTCCCACCTAGAGCTCCCAGGCCTGGGGAGGGGCACCTGTAGGGAAGAGGCCTGGGCGGGGGACACAGGAGTGGGAGCAGCCCGGACTACAGGCCACCAGGCTTCGTGGGGAGTTTTCTTCAGGGCCCCCTGCGTTGGTTCAACACAGGCTTCTCGGACTGTAAGGCACACAGGCAGGGAGGGATCTCCTGGTTGGGGCGGGGGTGCCAATCTTGTTAACGTGCAGATTCTGATTCATCAGGTCTGGGCCAGGGCCTGAAATCCCACATTTCTAACAGGCCCCTCCCCCCCTGAGTATGGAGGGCGGGACTCCTCACCTCACTCTCCTGTGGACCAGCTTTGAGAGGTCAGGGGAAGAGGGTCTGGTTCCAGCTGCTGCCACTCTAAAGTCCCCTGGAAGGAAGGACTAGTACAGGCGGAGTGGGTAGGAGAAGGCCCAGGCAAACAGGAAAGTGGGGTACCCTGGTGGGGCTGCAGTGAGCCCTCAGGAAAGCTTCCTGGAGGAAAAGGCTCAAGTAATTCAAGGACGTGTTCCAGGAACCCAAGAAACGAGTGGGTCTCTGACTTCAGCAAACGGGAAAGGCCAGGAAAGCTTGGCCGTGGGGAGCTAGCCAGGCCATCAGTGCACGCGGCCAGAAGAGACTCCAGTGGCCCCACAGGCCAAGGCCGTCAGCAGCACTGGGGAGGGCAGCACTGTGTGTCATCAGGAAGGGGCCAGGTGGGAGTCTGGAAGCTTTCTCTGTGGCCAGTCCCCTTCAGGAAGCCAGAGCAAGTCCATTACCTGTGCACTATGTGGGGAGCCACCTGTCTTCAGGGGTACAGATGGTGAATCCCCCATACAATTTTGTAGGTCCCTTCTATCCCAAAAAGGTATGTTCTCTCTGTGTGCATACCACACACACACACACACACACACACACATGCACGCACATTTTGAGACGTACATTTTTTCATATGCTAGCCCCCCTGAACTCAATGGCACCTTACACTCCTACTGGCCTGGTCCATGCTGACTTCCTTCAGAGAGAATTTACGTTTGGAGTGATAGGCACCTGGAACAGCTCTATCTGAGACCACCAAACATGACCTGCCACGTGCAGAATCTCGGGCCACACTGCATGTGTGATCAAACATGGTGAGCACCAGCTTGCAGTTCAAATTCTCAGAACAGATTCCTACCCTCCGTCCAGTGCCAAGTTTGAGTCACACACATTTTCTCAATGTCCCCTCCTGCATGACAGTTTTATTTGGTGCTAACCTTTACATTGGATGTCTTACTCTTTGGTTTCTCTTCTTTCCTGGAATTTCCCATTAAACTCGTGTTGAGCATTTTTTCTTTCTTAGTAAATATTTGGTGCATCTTACAGTTGATGGCATTTTAGATTTGATCAGATAACTTGTAAAATCAGTATGATCAGTTTCACCATTACAAACAGGGTCACAGCTCTTTAAGTTTTTCATTAGACATTTCAATTTTCCATACACCCAGCTTTTCAGTAAATTCAGTGTCTCCACTTGAAGCATCTTTCCCTGGGAGTAAGCTGAGAGACTTGAGGAGTATCTTTGTCTGAAGACAGACTGTTTGTAGCTGCTAGGACAGAGCCTGATGGGGCCACTACCGTTGTGACCACAAGGTGACACTGTCGAACACATTCTGGTGCAGTCTGGCACCCGCTCGGTCACGGCTGTGGCGATCCCTTGCGGGGCTGGATTCCACCCCTAGAGGGCGCCCCACGTCGCGGTTCCCGAGTCATAGTCTGCTTAGTTCACACTAATCAGCTCACCCTGATGCTTGAGTCTTTGGGGGCTTAGAGCTTCACACAGATGGGCCCAAACCAGCCTGTACCATCAGCTCCAAGCCCTGTGTTCAACCTCAGTCACTGAGATTGTGTTCAATCCCAGACCCCCTTCACTCTGGGCCCCCTCCTGACGGCAGAGCCCCGGCGAGGGCGTCCCAGTCCATCAGAGAGGTTCTAAGAACCCTGGCCCTGAAAAGAGGCGGCTGAGGATTCAGGCTCTTTTCTACCCACCGGGCCCTTGTGTATCCTGCTTTGCCTCCCTCCAGGGCTGTGTCTGCGGGACCCGGGAAGCCACCCTATGTAATGACCCCCCCAGGCAGTGTGTGGTGTCATCCCAGCCAGAGAAAGAGTCGGTAACTCCCTCGCTAAAGACGCCTGCATCATAAAACCTTATGACACTGTTGCTGCCCAGCCCAGGGCCCTCCTACCCTGCCAAGGATGACATGCCACTCCCGTCGCGAGTGCATACATGAGGAGAGGCTTTCCTGAGGGGCAGTGGACGAGCTTGTGTTTTGCTGCGTTGGGTCTACATGCTGAAGAGGAAGAGCTAGAATATTAGGATGATATTAGGATAATGAGTGGAAATATTTGTGAGCAACGTTGAGACGAGAGGAGCAGAGAGAAGACTCAGGACAGCAGGAGAGAGCTTTCTGCAAGGAACGGGTTAAGCTTCGTGTGCAACGTGCAACGCAAACCGCTCCTCCAGCTTCTTACAAAAACTCCGGTGAGGGCGCTATTCCTCTCCAGTGTTTTGGCAGCTGGGTTTGTGGTTTTGTGATGAAGTGGCCCTGGTGTCAAGGGGGACAAGGACACAGTGGAGGCTTCCAAAGAGTCCCAGGAGCACCTTGTTCAATACAGAGGGGAAACAGCCGGCCAGAGGAGGGGCTCGTCCAAAGTCACCCAGCAACGTAGAGCCCCCAGTGGCTCTTCCCATCAAAAATGAGCCCCAACAGCCTGCTGAGCAGCGGTGACCCCAGATCTGCAGCTGCCCTGCGAGAGGACCAGGCTGGCTCATCACAGATACTCTCGCACGGCAAGTTCCTTCAGGGTGACGCCGCGGTGGCTGGGCCTCCGGAGCTGGGTGTCCTCCAGCCTCTCCTGCAGAGACACGAAGTCCCTGCCCAGCACGTAGGCCAGGCTGACCATGGCGTCCAGCAGGGGTGCGTAGTAGCGATGGCCCTCCCGGGCCTGCAGGCGCTGCAGGGCCCGCTCGCCGGCCGAGAAGGCCTCGGCCGGGCGCTCCAGGTCGCGGTGGCACACCAGCATGGCGCAGAGGGCCGGGACCACCGCCGCGGGGCAGTGCGCCGTCAGCTTCTCCTGCAGGGGCACCACGCGCACCAGGATGTCCAGGGCCCTGGCGTACTGGCCGGCCCGCAGGCAGCCGAAGGCCTCGCTCAGCTCGGGCCGCGTGAGGAAGTCCACGAACTCGCGCGAGCGGCGCACGCAGCGGATGGCGTAGAGCAGGCCCAGGTACTCCTTGAGGGCCAGCTTGCGCTCGCAGATCATCTCCTCCGTGAAGTTCCCCACCAGGTGCTTCCTGGGGAAGACCACGTCTTCGATCTCCTCGCCGAACGTCTTGAGGAGGGCCTTCTGGAGCCTCTCGAAGTCCGAATAGCGCCGTTCCAGGACAGCCTTGTTGCTGTCGAAGCTGCCGGTCTGGATGACGACGATTTGGTACATCTAGGGCGCAAGGAGAGAGAGCCTTCGACGCGCCCTGACGCGGGCTTTCGCCAGCACAGAGGGCCCCGGCAAATGGAAGTGACAACGGTGTCTAAAGCACACCCGGAAAGTGGGTCATCCTTAGGTGCGACTCCGTTTTAACATGCCGCCAGCATCGGCCGAGCTAGGGAAGCCAGTCGTGGGGTAGCAGACACAGTGACACGGAGGCATCTCGGGGGAGAAGGGCACAGGGATGGGCCTGTGGACGGCCTGGGGGATATCTTGGCTCTACATTGTCAAAAGTGGGGTCCTCACTTTTCTGTACTGGGATGCTTGGATGGCAACTGTGTTTTCCCAGGTGGAACACTTGGGGGTTGGTTTTAGCTACTATGCAACATCATTTGGGTGTACTGGCAGTGACGCTATACAGTAAGAGAATTATTCCTTTGCGATCCTCTCCAAGGCGTACTGATTAAGGACACAGACTTGGAGCCAGACTGCCTGGGCTATAGCTCGAGCCCCACCATGGCCTAGCTGTGTGGTCTTAGTTAGGTAATTTAACCTCTCTGAGCCTCAGTTTTCTCATCCATAAAGCGAGGATATGTGTAGTACCTACCTGACGGGTGAGGATTAAATGAGTTAATGCACTGAAGCCACGTGGAACTGTGCCCGCATGCAGCTGGCACTCAGTGGGAGCCATTGTTACTATCCTGGTCCCAGTGAAGTGAAGAAGCAGCATTGGGGTGGCTCCTGGTCACAGGCTGAAACTCCACCCTGGCAAGACAGCAGTGCCCGTGCGCAGGGCTCTCCCCGGCTAGAATCTAATAACAGCTCAGAGCTTTCCTTGTATTGACGGTTTCCTCTACCCTGCCTGATGCGGCATCCTCATATTGACTTTTATAATGACTTTTCTTTATGCCATGTGATATGTGATATTGGTTTTCCATTTAGGGTATTATCTCTTTGAAATAAATGTATTTAGTATTTTTAAAAATTGATCAATTTGGCTGGGCGCGGTGGCTCACGCCTGTAATCCTAGCACTCTGGGAGGCCGAGGCGGGCAGATTGCTCGAGGTCAGGAGTTCGAAACCAGCCTGAGCAAGAGCGAGATCCCGTCTCTACTATAAATAGAAAGAAATTAATTGGCCAACTAATATATATAGAAAAAAATTAGCCAGGCCTGGTGGTGCACGCCTGGAGTCCCAGCTACTCAGGAGGCTGAGGCAGCAGGATCGCTTGAGCCCAGGAGTTTGAGGTTGCTGTGAGCTAGGCTGACGCCACGGCACTCACTCTAGCCTGGGCAACAGAGTAAGACTCTGTCTCAAAAAAAAAAATTGATCAATTTAAAGAAGAAAATAAGTAAATAGTAATTATAAATGGCACAGGGATATGGTAAAATTGGTGAAGAGAGGACAGATGCCTAGCATCTGACAACGTGGGATGAAACCGGGTTATTTCCTTCTTAGGATGCGGGAGCGTGAGTCACAGGTCCTGGCTCTGGTCCTCCCAGGACCTAGCATGGTGCCGGGTGCAAAATTTTGCTCTCTGCCCATTTTCTCCAGAAGAGCTCTGTGAGTTAGAGTCAACCCATTTCATGGCTGGGAAAGCTGAGGCCCCATAAGACTTGCCCAGGGCCAGAAAGGAGGCGGTCAAGGGGTTCCATCATTTCCCAGTCTCTGCTTACCACAAACTTGGAGATTTTTCTCTCCTCGATGCGGGCCGAAGCGATCTCGAAGAGCAGTTTGACGCGCTTCCAGCGGCACTTCTCGTTCTGCCAGTAGTCTTGCAGCTCTCGCGTGGTCATGCTGGAGTTGGGGCTCGGGCCGCCGTGGGCTCCTGGAGGGACAGCACCCTTAGGGACCCGCGCCAGGTCAGCGCACTGCAGAGGCGAGGGCTTGGGGGACGCTGAGTCTGCCCGGGTGGAACATCAGAATCCAGAAGGCGGTGGGGAGCACCTCCCCCACCCTGCCTCGGGGCGTGCGCCAGACCTCTGTGCCCAGCCCGGCGAATCCACCCGCCACTGACAGCCTCGAGCAGCCCATCAGCCCCAGTGGCGAGCTGGCTGCGAGAGGCGGCGTGGGCCTGCTGGGCTGTGCACTCTGGCCCGCGGATTGGCCACGGCGAAACCCCGTGCCCGACAGGCAGGGACTGTGGCTGTCTCCTCTTGCGCTCCCTGCAGCACGGCTCGTGGCTGTCGCCCGGACTCCCGGAGCAGGGAGCGGCGGAGGGAGCCTGCGGGTGCTGCGTTCCAGCCGCAGCCGGGCTGGCCCCTCCAAGGCTCTCATCTCATTTCCCTCGAGCTGTAATTCTTCCCGAACATGCCGCTGCTCTGCCTTGAATCTAAACCTCCTGGAAAACCACAGCATTTCTTAAACCTCACTTAAGCCCTGCACCGTCTGAGAAGTTTGAGAAAGCTTCGAATCCTTCCCTACCCAAACTGCAAACTACTTCCGCACTTTGTTGCAGGGTTTGCAGCCCAGGGGCTTTCTCCGGGGTGTCCACCGAGACACCCCCACGTCGCTTCCCCGGCCCCTCGGCGTTAGAGTAGGGGCCTCCCGCCCCTCTCCTGCAGCCTTTCTCGGGGCATGTCTGGCTGTTTTCCTCTGATCTGCTTCCCTGCCACACTGGAGGGCCGGAGCAGTGCTTGATTAGTCCCTGTCTCCGGCGCCCTGCGCAGGGCCAGGAACCGGGCAGCCTTCCACCGCACATCCTGGGTGATTGTAAGAAGAGATTCCCCAGGAGATGGCGCTATAGCAGATGCCATGTGCGCCCGGTGCCGGCCCCGCGCTCTGGGCGCTCACTGTTCTGGAACGTGCCACTGGCCTCCTACTGCAAGCAGCTACGTCGCTCACCCCGAGGGCTTCTTCAGGCCACAGTGGCACGCTCAGGAGCGTCCCTCAGCAGGTGCAGGGCAGGACGGTGGGGGCAGCCTGGCTTCCCCGCCCCGAGCACAGGACACCTCTGAGAGGTACTCCCTTCAGCCGCCCAGAAGCCGCTGGAACTGCACCTCAGTCACCTGCAGCGGTCGCCTGTTGGCCGGCCCTGCACTGGCGCCTGCCCCTCCCTGCCCACTCTCACTTCCCCGTCACGCCCCTAGGGTCCTCTCCCGGGCAAGCACCGCGTACCGAACCCTTGCCTCAGTGTCTTCTTCGGGATGACAGAAGACAAACAAACTTCCCAGCTCCCTCGTTGCTTCCTTCGATTACAGTGACCCACATTTGTACTTCAAATGTCTTCAAACCTCTTTCCCCCAACCGAGCCTCAGGCCTCAAGCCTACCTAGGTGTCCTTCAAGTCCTGGACATGGGAGGTCCGGGCCAGTGGCTGGCGCGTCCTGCTCGGCCCTCGCCGTGCCCTGGGCTTTGGGTCCTGTCCAGCCGGGGCTCCCAGGGTGCTCCGGGCTCGCCATGCTCCGAGGCTGCCAGGGGCGCAAGAGAGGACAGTGAGTGCCCCCCGTGCTGGGGTGCCTGGTGGGTCCTGGGGTGCCGGATCCATGTCATAGCCCCACTGCTGAGACGCCACTTCCCGCCCAGATGCCCGACTGACTGCCAGAGCCCAGACTGGCTCTGCCCCTCCGCGGTACAGGTCGCTCCACGGCAGAGCAGAGCCTTCTCTGCTCTGACGACCTTATGGTACTGAGTTGCTCTGCATGTCAAATGAGGTGATTCAGGCAAAAGTAATGGCTCTCGTGATTGCTTGGGAGAAAGATGCTGGCTTGTCCACGCAGGTGTCCTGAGACTCAATTGTAAGTGGCAGATGTGAATGACATCTCAGCGTTCAGAGCAGTAGACACTGGTGTGTCTCTTCTGTCTGCAAATCTTACTGATGGCTTTTCACCCCCTAGGTTCTTCACGCCCCTAATGACCCCCTACAGAAATCTGTCCTTACCACCAAGGGCAGGAGAGGATACTGAGGTCAGCCCAAGGTCACGCAGCTGGTGAGTTCAGCGCACAGAGCTGGATCTGTGCTGCCTGTGTACCCTGCACGCACACACTCCCTCAGTCCCTCTGACCACCTCCCGACGGGACGGTTTTCATCTCCCTTTATGATGAGGGAGCTGGGACGCGGCGCCTGAGACCAGGAGCCAGTGAGTGCTGGGCGGGACTCGAGCTGGGCTGGCCGACTTCAGAACCCTCCCCCACCCAGGGGCACGCAGGGCGGAAGGCAGCCGGGCGGGGCCAATGCATGTCGTCACTCTGTTTGTGACCCGGGAAAGTGAACGAGATGGCCTGGTAGCAGGCAAGGTATTTCACTTCTCTGTGCCTCAGTTTCCCGTGAGTCGGGCATAAAGATAGGCCACGTTGGCAAGGCTGGCGTGAGGATGAAACCGGGCAGACTGTGCGGAGCGTTAGCGTGGGCCCTGCACGGCCAGGCCCTGTGCCGTAGGCCTTGTTATCCGTGTCTGCAGTGCTGGCCGCTTTGAGAAATATTTGTGAAATAAATGACTCTAAATTAAGGTAGAAGTTGGAATAGGATTAAAGATGTTTGAGACAAAATACAAAAAGGGACAATTGAAGCATTAGCTGAAGTGCAGTGAGTAGCTAGTGTGCCACCTGTGCACAGAGATTCAAAATAAGGAGGGTGCCAGTGACTTCGTCCCTTTTCTTATGGGACCGGAGGGGGCTGCCAGCGGCCCACAGAGGCAGAGCTGGGACTTGAACTCTGGTCTGTTGGTTCCAGGCCCTGGGTCTGAACCCCTACGCTGACTGTGGCCTGAAGAGGGGGAGCCACTGCTGCCCCATCGTCCCCTGCTGTGACCCCGAGCATGGCCTGAGCCTGTCCTCTGCTCTGGGGGTCGGCCTGGACTGGGCAGGGCTGAGGCTGGCTGCGGCCAAGAGCCCCCACTGCTGGGAAGTACTCGTGGCGCCGGGTGCAAGGAGCCCGGGATTCTCCAGGGCTCCATGGAGCTGTCTAGTGGGCAGCCCTCAGGGACCCTCAGTCCAACTTTGCCTTCTACAGATGGGCAAACTGAGGCACAGAGCTGGCCATGGCCAGCCCAGGGCTGCACGTGCTTGAGCACACTACAGCTTGCAAACTTCACTTCCCCCCTCAGGGGCCGGGAGACATTGCCTTCCAGCCTGACCATTGGAGTCTCTAGGCCTCAGTTTCCCCACCCGAAAAGAGTGGCCACAAGCCCTGTCCTGATGGTGAGATGGGTGGCAGGGACGCGTTTCCTACGTCCCGGGAGGTGCCCAAGCAAGATGGGGGGCTCGTGCCATCTTACCTCGCAGACTCTTGGTGGCGGGCGTTCTCGGGGGCCTGGTGTTTCCCGTGGGCACTCCTGGGCACTCGCCTCAGTCAGCCCCTCTGTAAAATGGGTGATGGTGAGTGGCACTGGCCTCAATGGCCCCAGCCCTTCCAGCTCGGTTTTCGTGACCAGGCAGCCGCTCCCGGGTCAAAAGAGGGTGCTGTTTTCCCAGAGACCCTGTAACACCCAGACTTCATGCCTTGGCTGCACACTCTGGTAAAGTCCTGGGAAATCTCATCATGACAACAGGGCTTAGAATAAAATTCAAGTCAGCAGCCAATGCCAGCTCCCTTACATTTTCCCTTAGGGGTCTAACTGGGAGTCACCCATTTAAAAAGGAGTGGGAAGGAAAGAGTCTTGCATTGGCACATCCATGGGGTTGTGGGCAATTTCCTGTATCTCTTCAGGCCACAGTTTCCTCATCTGTGAAATGGGAAGGCAATCCCATCTCTCTAAAAGCTCTTTGGGGAGAGCCACGTAGGAGCTCCTGTGGGCCCTCCCTCTCCCTGCCACACCCTCTATAGCAAAGGTTTCTAGACTTTACAACAAAACACTGCAAGTGCCGGTGCTGCTGGCCTGGGGGCTTGTACCCGGCCCAGAGGACAGAGCAGCGTCCCAACCCCTCCACCCTCAGCCCCATGCCTGGGCAGGCATCGTCCTCCCCCTTGTCTCCCGGAGCCGCAGCCCTCCCTCTCTCCAAGAGCTGCCCGCCACGCCCAGCCCTCCTTCTGAGGGGCACACAGGGCCACCGTGGAGCCCACGCTACCTTTCTGAGGGGGTTGCAGGGGACTTTTTCCGGGAAGAGTCTCCAGCAGAGTGAAATAAAGCACCCCCCCCCCCCCCAGGCAGAGATCCTGGGACACTGGCTGCCTCTGGAGGGGAAGGCTGGACACTCACCCGGCAGCCTTGCCTCGGGTGGGCGCTCCCAACCCGGGCGGGCGTCACAGGCCCCTGGTGAGGTGGGATGGGGGTGCCAGGGGCTTGTTCGAAAGCAGATTTCCCGGCTCCCAACACAAGAAAGTCCCCAAAGACAGGCTGGGGGGTGGGTAGCCCCTGGACTCCGCATTTTCCACACAGTTCCTAGGGCTATGCCGGGGCAGGGGTTCCCCGCAACCACTTTTTGAGAAACACAGCATGGTGACTTATTCTTCAGGCCCAGGAAAATCAGAGAGGTAATCCCCACCAGAATGGCGTACAAGTGTCTGGCATCCCAAAGGAGTCGAGGCGATGGAGGGCTGGGTGCTGTCCCCTGCCCTGCCCCGCGTGCCAGCGAGAGCCCCACACAGAGCTGGCTCTGGCGCCCGTCCGTCCCACCCTGCCCCCAGCAGGTACCAGGAGGTCGGGGAGGCAAGGACTCAGGCCACAGCAGGCAGCGGCCAGCTGAGCTTGGGATCAAACACTGACCTGAGGTCTCCGGGTCCCGTGTGAGCCGGGGGTCCAGGCGGGGTGTCACATCGCCCCTTCCGGATCTCTGCCCCAAGCTCTGGCGACGAGCCCAGTGGCTGCCGCTTTGCGAAGTTCCCTGTTTGAAAACAGGAAATAGGCTGTGTGACCTGGGCCGAGTGCCCCAGCCCATTGGCTGGCGAAACATGGTATAGAGAGTGAAACTGACAGCTTGCCGCACCCGCGTCTCCTTCCGCCGCCCCACGGGGCAGTGCGGCCGGCCCTGAGTGGCCTACCCCTGCCTCGCTCTCCCGTGGGCCTTGCAGTGACCCGGCGGTCCTCCCGGAGTCCCCTTCAGCCTCTGGCGTTCAGACATTAGCTCCCAAAGTCTTTTAACATTCTATGAGCCGGGCATGGTGGGAGCCATTATGCCCTAGTAACAGACCGGGAAACTGAGGCTTGGACCATAGAGCTGCTGGGACACAGAGCCAGTGGCTGGCACAGAAGGGCGGTGGGTTAGAATCACGGTTGCATCCGGGGCCTTTTCTCTGGGCAAAGCTGCAACCGGCGCCACCAACGGAAAGTACCAGGGAAGCTGGAACCCTGGGTGGTGGCGTGCTTCACGGCCACCAGTATCTGTGGCCTTGAGGACAAGCAGCTGGAACAGGACAAAAAATGGAACCTCACTGGCTCCCCCAGAAGTTTACCGTGTGCCTCGTCCCAGCCATGACTCCCTTGCTCCCGTCAGAGCGAGTCACAGTCCTGGTGGGGTTACTGCTTTCACCCTCCTTGCAAACTTACTGCCTGGGAATCGGCCCCTGGACAACTGAGATTCATTTTACTTATTTTTGAATTTTATATAAATGGAGCCATCACACTGTGTGTACTCTCCAGTGTCTGCTTCTTTCTTTCAACATCTATGTGTATAAGATTCACCAATGTTTTTCTTTTGTGTGTGTGTAGCTGGAGTTGTGTTTCCCTTGTTGTGTTGCTACTTCATTTGAATCCATCGCTACTTTTGCTTTGGCTGTTGCTGCACATTTGGGTGGTTCCTGGGACGGTGTCATGGTCAGCGCCGCTGGTCATATGCTTACACGGCTGCCCAAGTCTGTGTGTTTCCCTGAGGGAGGATTCTGGGTCTTGGAGCACGGGCGGCTTCCACTGTGCTAGACTGCGCCAAACTGCCTTCCAGGGTGACCGCGCATCTCGCATTCCCGTAGTGCTGTACGGGAGTTCCAGGTGCTGCAGCCTCTCTCCTGCATTGGATGTGCTCAGCATGTTTCCTGTGGCCACTCTAGTGTGTGGAGTGGTGGCTCGTCATGGTTTTAAGTTGCGTTTCCCTAGTAACTAACGAAGTTGAGCATCTTTTCATGGGCGTGTTTGCCATCCTTATACCATCTTCAGTGAAGTGGCTGTTCAAGTGCACCACTCATTTTTAACTGGATTGTTTTTCAGTGGTCTTTAGGTGTTGTTTATGCATTCATTTGGATGTGTGTGCTTCGCAGCATCCTTCTCCATCCTGTGGCTTGCACTGGCACTCTCTTAATGGGGTCTTGCAATGAATATAGTGGGCAAGTTTTATTTTACATTATTTTTATTTTATTTTATTTTGAGACAGAATCTTGCTCTGTCACCGAGGCTAGAGTGCCATGGTATTAGCCTCGCTCACAGCAAGCTCAAACTCCTGAGCTCAAGTGATCCTCCTGCCCCAGCCTCCCAGAGTACTGGGACTACAGGCATGCGCCACCACACCCGGCCAACAAGTGGCCAACGTTAAAGTGTTCGACCATACCAATCTTTTCTTTCATAGCCAGTTCCATGCTCTGAGATCCTGGAGATTTCTCTCGTATTTGCTTCTGCAACAACCTCACAGGCCATTGTGAGGCTTCAGATGAATTAAGATGTGCACTTAGAACAACGCTGTCTGATGCTGTATGAGCGCTGGCAACCCTTGCTGTTCTAAAACCCTCACAGTTGGCCTTTCCCAGTGGGGGCTGTGTAATACACCTGATTATCCTCTGGCTTTGTTTGTTGAGTTAGCCATCCAGTCCCACTTCTCTGAGGTGCCACTGCTGTCATTACCAGCACCCACACATGCAATGGCCTGTTTCTGGGCAGAGCTAGGAGGACTGCCATGAGCGGCGTGCCTCTGGCCTGCTGCTAGCTGTTGCAGAGGCCGCCTCGCGTCCATCTCCGCCGGGCACTGCCGGGCAGTGCTCCCTAGCAGAGCGAAGCTGCAACGCCCAGTCCCCTCCCTCTCTGGGCATGTCCTGCAGCTTTCCAGTCTTCCTGCCTGCTCTGTGAGACACAGGGCACACTCTGAGTCCTTCTCTGCAGCCCTCCGAGCCTCTCACCCGGCAGAAGACAAGCGCGGGGAGGAACGTGTGGTAGCCACTGCTTCCTCTTCTGGGCACGGGAGATGTTCTTTGGAAAGCCCCCGACGGAGGGTGTCTGCTCTGCGTAGGTAGGACCCCGCTGAACCAGAGTGACCGGGGCTGCCACGCTTGGCCAACTGCCGGGTGGCGGCTCTTCTCTGCAGCACAGAGCTCTGCGAGGCAGGGGCGAGCAGGCAAGGACAGTGCTTTTGGGCAGCTGCAACAGCAGACAGCGGGGCGTGCACAGCAAGCATTTGCTTCTCGCAGTTCTGAGGTGAGAAGTCCAAGACCAACGTGCCGACAGTTCAGGGTCAGGGCTGCAGGTGCAGCGGGGGCCCGACTCGCGGTTTGCAGATGGCCGTCTCTCTCTCTGACCTCGCTTGGCACGCTCCCAGCACCATGCACCGCACACCGGCCATCTCAGACTGCCTCCAGTCGCCTAAGCATGCCTTCGCCTTTGCAGTTCCCTCAGCAGGGAATACCCTGTCTCGGTTCCTGCCACGACTGGCTTTCTCGCCCTTACGAGGTGGCTTCGTCATCGAGCCTCCACGCAGCCTTCTCCCGAGCCCCTGGCAAGGTCTGCCATCGTTGGCCTTATTTGTTTGCTAGTTCATTATCAAACCCCACGATGGCAGGGACTTTGTGCCAGCATTCTGTCCCCAGCAGCCAGCACAGCGCCTGCAACATAGTGGGTGCTCAGTGATTGTCCTGTGGATGCCGGGAAGCGGCCGTCAGGCCGTGGCCCTGGCTCAGCCCCGACTCCCTGTGGGATCCCGGCCGCCACCGCCCCTCCCTGAATCTCGGCTTTCCTGCTCACAGCATGAAGTTAGATTAAGTCCTCCTGGCACCGAAGCATCCGCGCCGAGCGAAAGCAAGTGCTAGAAATGACGGCTCGGCCCCGCTCTGGACGGCTGATGTGGCTGCAGCTAAGACACTGATATGCACCTTCTTTGAGGAACTCAACAAGAATTCAGCAACCGCAGCTGAGCCTCCCCAGCTCTGGCAGCAAACTGGCCAGGTGTTTTCACAGGGGACACAGAACCTGGTCACGTCAGTCTTGGTTTTCCTCAGTTGGATGCGCGTGCACAGCCTGTCTTCAAATGTCAAGGGCTCTTAACATTGCAGGATTTGGGAATCGGGCCACAGACGGAGTGCGTTGCAGGGACGCCACTGTGGTTGTGTTGGGACGTAGCGGGGGCGGGGGAGTGTGGGGCCTGTTTCTACACAGCAGGCGGGGAGGGGGTCGGTCACAGTCACCGAGCCCCCTGACTCAACTGACCCGGCAGTCCTCAACTGTCAGAGCTTCTGACTTGTGTAAGGGCTCGTGGTTAAGACAGGGAGAAAGCCTGGCTCCTCATCAGGAGAGCACACCCCATTCACGGTCGTCTGTCTGGGCAAAGGAGTGGGGGTGGTTTGGGTGGGGTTTAGGGCCATTGTATGTCATTTTACGGTTCGTGCCCTGCTCAGAGCCCCTGAAAAAGAGAGGAACCGTTGAAATCCAGCCCTGCCTCTGCCTCTCCAGGCCGGCACCTGTGTCCACGCGGGTGAAGGGTACCTTTCTCTCACGTGGAGGGAAGTGCGACGTGGTCTGCTGTGACACAGTTAATGGTGGAGGGTTGAGGGACCAATTTTCAAGGGCACTGGGTTCGGCTGATAGAATATTTTATTTCACTCAAGTGGGGTTTGTAAGCTCGGGGATAGAAGGCAAGAGTTTGGGAAGGTAGAGGTGTTTCTAGAAGTTCCTCAAAGCTTCTAGAGGAGGCATGGGGGAAGGGAAGAAGCGAGACACAGCAGGGCTCTGTGCCAGAGGCCTTGGCCCTGGCCGGATGGGGTTTGTTTGGTCTTCAACAAATCCTGCCCACCTCACCGATGGGCTTGGAGTGGGGTTAGGGCAGGCGAGGGGACAGGGACCAAATGCCAGGCCTGGTCTCCAGGCGGGGACAGGGCGACAGCGGAGGCCGCCCGAGGGTCCCAGACACCTCAGGCTCCCCAGGTGCGAGGCTGCTCTGTGGGGAGCTGCCTGCTCAGCGTGCCTTCCTCTCAAGCGTCGCCCCTCTTTTGATAAGTCGCTTGGCAAACAAACTTGGGCTGGGCACTGGGCCAGAGGCTGAGGCCCAGCAGCCTTGAAGGTATGCCTGGGCCCTCTAGGACTCACGGTCTGAGGGGAACAGAGGACACACAGAACCTGGGCTGAAACTGAAGGCCACCTGGGCTGACGGGCAGCAAACGGGAGCCCTGCAGGCTGCTCCTTGGCAGCAGGGAGGACTGGGAGAGCCCAGGGCCAGTGGGGTCTGGAGGCTTCCTTGGGAAGGAGCACCGAAGGATGGATAAGGCCCCAATAAAAGGGGAGAAGGACGTGGACTTGACCCACAGCTCCACTGTTTAGTAGCTGGGTCACCCTTGGAAATTTATTAACCCCTTAGAACCTCGGATTCCGTATCTCGAGGGTGGTGACGAGGAACAGTGTCTATTCTGCACAGGCGCCGCGGGGGTCATGGGGCAGAGCACAGCGCCTGGGCCTGGCAGGCGTCCAGGAACGTGCGCATTCTGTAGAGCGCTTAGTGTCCGCTCTGTGCCAGGCCCTCGTGTGCTCCTCATGACAAGATCTGAGCGGACTGTCAGCCCCTCTTAACTATTAGGGGCATGAGGCCAGGAGAGGTTAAATAAGCGGCCAAGAGCATCCGGCTGCTTAGTGGCAGACTGGACTTCACACGCAGGCTTGTGGGGTTGGCAGCCCTGCTAGCTCTGCCTGTAGCCCCCGTGGGGTGCGTGCACGAGCTGGAGGCAGCTGGCGCAGCCGGCGTGCGCGAGGTGCTGGGAGAGCCGTTCACGCCTTCGTTCCTGTGGGCCTGCTCGAGGAGGGGTCTGGTGGCACTGGGCAGGGCCCCTACCATCCCTGGCCAGCTGGAGATGGTCCTCACTCCTGGGCGACAGCCCTCAGGTGCAGGCAGGCTCTCCA
This sequence comes from Mirza zaza, assembly GCA_008750895.1. NCBI lineage: Eukaryota > Metazoa > Chordata > Mammalia > Primates > Cheirogaleidae > Mirza > Mirza zaza. The sequence continues at coordinate 4,090 of VSMD01131147.1, read as the reverse complement.
CCTGGGGGAAGTTTAAACACCACAACCCAGAGCTCTCTCCCTTCCCAGGCCTGGGGGCTGCAGGAGGCTTTGTCCCTTTGTCCCTTTGTCCCTTCTGAGCACTGCCTGGTTGGCCCAGGTCAGAGCACATGGGGACAGAAACATCACCAGGGCACGCCAATTGCCTGTGCCCAGCATGGGGCCCTGCACACAGAAAGTTTTTAAACTGATGTGTCTTAACTCATTGAAAATTTAAAATAATTATTATACAAGTAATATATGCTTATCAGGAAATACAGGTTAATGAAAAAGAATTTTACAAATCCACTTACAATCCAACCACAAATTTTGAAGGATAGTTTTTTAGATGTTTCAATGCGCGTATTCATAGATTTTTATTATGGAATAGAAACTACCACACAAAACATTTTTGCAACCCAACTCTCTTTTACTAAAATATAATTCAGATACCATAAAACTCACCCTTTTAAGGTGTACAATTCATTTGTTTTTAGTATATTTACAGAGTTGTATAACCTTCACTATTAACTAATTCCAGGATATTTTCATCATGCCAAAAAGAAACCCTGTACCCTTTAGCAGTCACTGCACCTGCCTCTCTCCTTCCAGTTCCTGCAGCCACAAGGCTACTTTCCATCTCTGTGCGTTTGCCTGTGGGCCACTGTGTATAACCAAATGGGCCCATATAATAGTGTCATTTTGCGTCTGCCTTCTTTCACTCAGCATAATGTTCTTGGGCTTCATGTATGTTGTAGCAGTCATCAGTACTTTGTTCCTTTTTATGGCTGAATAATATTCCATGGCATGGGTATATCACATTTTCTTTACCCATTTACCGGATGATGGGTGTGTAGGTCATTTCCATTTTTTGGCTACCACGAGTAATGTTGCTGTGCACATTTGTGTACAAGTTTTTGTGTGCACATATGTTTTCAGTTCTTTTGAATCTATACCTATGAGTAGAATTGCTGGATCACATGGTAACTCTATGCTTAACTTTTTCCATAGTTGACGATGTCAATTTTCCACAGTGGCTTCACCATTGTGCACTCTCACCACCAGTGTATGAGGGCTCTGATTTCTCCAGAATTTTCCCAACATTGTTATTTCCCGTCCTTTTGACTTAAGCCGCCCCTGTGGATGTAAAGTGGTATTTCATTGGGGTTTTGGTTTGCATTTCCCTAATTGTTAATGATGTTGAGCATCTTTTCATGTGTTTGTTGCCCACTTATGTATCTTCTTTGAAGGAATGTCTATTCAAATCCTTTGCTCATTTGAAACATTGCATTAGTCTTTTTATTATTAATTTTAGGAGTCCTTTATATATTTTGGATGTGATTTGCAAATATTTTCTCCAATTCTGTTGGCTGTCTTTTCACTTTCTTGACAGTGTTTTTTGAAGCACAAAAGTTGGTAATTTTGATAAAGACCAATTAATTTTTTTCTTTGACTGTCATTTAGATGCTAAACCTAAAAAAATCATTGCTTCATTCAAGGTCAAAATATTTATATTTATATTTTCTTCTAAGAATTTCATAATTTAGCAATTTGATCCATTTTAGGTTAATTTTTATATATAGTGTGAAGTAGGAATCCAAATTCATTCTTTAGCATGTGGATATCTAGTTTTCTCAGCACCATTTGCTGAGAAAAACTATTCTTTCCCCTTGAATTGTCTTGGCATCTTTGTTAAAAAGCAATCTACTTTTAAAATTTAGCCTTCTATTATGGGCATCTTTCTATGCTAATAAGCATAAACTTATAGCATCTTTAAAAAATGAATTTCTATTGAAATGTAACAAGCATGAAGGAAAATGCAAATATCCTAAGTGCTTAACTTGGTCAGTTTTCACAATGTATTTGCATCTGTGCAACAACCATTTAGACCAAAAATAGACTGTTACTAGCCCCCAGAAGTCCCCTTCACACCCTCTGCAGTGGCTGCCTGCAACCTCCTCCACAGTGGGCTCTGCACTACCCTGGCTGTGCCCTGGCTCCTGCTGCTGGGGTTTAGTTTTGCCTGCTTTGGGGCTTAGCGTGCTGTCACAGAGTGTGTACGCTTTTGCACCTGGCTTCTTTCACGCAGCAGCTCTTGTGGGCTGCAGTGGTTCCTTCATTTTCATCGGTTATTAGAATCACAGCATTATTTTCAGTACATTCACTTAACAAAGATTTACCGAGTGCCAGCTCCTGTTCTAGCCCTTGGGATAAGGCAGGGAACAAAGCGGGCGGTCCCTGTTCCCTTGGAGCTCATGTCCCTGGCTGGGAGACCAACAGCAAAGGTAAACTACGCGGCATGTTGTGTGGAGATAAGTGCTCTGGAGGAAAACACAAAATAAAGCGGGAAAGGCGTGGAGAGATGTGCAGTCGCACACAGAACGTGCAGGGAAGGCCTAGCTGAGAAAGACACGTGTGAGCAGACGCCTGCGGGAGATGGCGGAGGGGGCCATGCAGATTCTAATGGAAGGGCATTCTGGGCAGAGGGAACAGCAAATGCAAAGCTTTGGGGTGGTGCAGGCTTGTATATTTCAGGAACTGTCAGGAGGCCAGTGTGGCTGGAGCACAGTGAGTGACAGCAGTGTGGGAGGAGGTGGGCAGAGAGGGTGCTCGGGGCCAGACAGCAGTTGTGAGGACCCTGGCTTTTCTTCGAGATGGCAGTCATGAGCAGAGGAGTGACATAATTTGAATTTTTAAGAAATAGATTTACTTTGGCTGCTGTACTGAAGAAAGACTGTCATTGGAATTGTGGAGAATGGCCAGGACCTCTTGCCATAACCCAGGTGAGGGATGTTGGAGATTTGGAGCAAGGTGGTAATTACGTGGAGAGGGTAAGAAGTGGCTGCGTTCTGGAAATATTTTGAAGGTCAAGCTGAAGCATTTGCTCCTGGGTTGGATGTGGAGTGTGAGAGAAGGTCCAGCTGCTCTTTCAGTTTTCTTGAGTAACTGATTATTGGGGATTTGGGAGGTTTCCAGCTTTTCACCGTTAGAGGTGAGATGGTGGTGAGCACCCCCTAGATGGGTCTGTGTACCACCCAGAACGAGTTTCCTGGGGCAGATTCCATCCTTTTTCGAATGCAGCATTTTCCAGCCTCAGCTGCCCGAGCGCCACCTGTATGGGTATTTACCTGGCAGCAGGGTGGGGTGCCGGCGAGTGCATGACGCATGACCCCTGGTGCTAGAGGCCTGGGGCAAATCCCAGCTCTCCTGTCACCACTTGGGCAGGTGAATTAACCTTTCTGTGCCTCAGTTTCTTCATCTGTAAGTTAGAGGTAATAGTAGTCCATATCCTATAGGTGGAATTAACCAAGTTAATGTGTGTGAAGCCTAGCACATAGTAAGAGCTATTGAAATGTCATTTATTGTCATTGTTTTTCTTTAAATAGACTTCACATCTTTTAAAAACCCAAATACAAATAATTTAATAGGAACATTTATATGAATACCTTAAGTGGAAAACCAGTGACTCTTGCTCAGGAGAATAAAAAATTGTAAACTAAAATAAACTGCATGGAAACAAAACAATGCTATTATATGCTAATTAGATATTGTTTCATAGCCAAGTAGACTGGCCGGCCAGTGTTAGGTATTCAAGCTCTGTTGGAACTAAACTGAGACTTCTCTTCTCAACTTAAACAGAAGGACTGGGGAAAAATGAAAAAGGAAGAACTTCAAATGCCCGTCCACTGTCCCCTGACACGTGACTCATCGCACTCCAGAAACGCTGCCCTGGAATGTCACAGTATAAGGCTGTGGACTTACTAGTCCCTCAAAGTGCCTCTCAGTTCACACCGCGCCGACAGCCCTCCTGGCTTTCATTTCGCAGGGTGCTGGCTGTGTGCGTGCTGGGGCGGGGCGGGGGGGGCCCTGTTCTAAAGACTCTGCAGGTCCCTCCTGGCTGAGATGTGGCCCAGAAAGGAGGACACACTTGGCCAGGGCACACAGCCCGGCCTCCGCCTGCGGGCCCCGGGCGAGCCCGTGCCAGCCCGCGGGAGGCGCGGCGGGCGGAGCAGGGCTGGGAGGAGGAGCAGGGCTGGGAGGAGGAGCAGGGCTGGGAGGAGGAGCAGGGCTGGGAGGAGGGGCGGGGCTGGGA